>LVTN01000955.1:102467-118030 GCA_001649415.1 Musa itinerans | reverse complement strand
TTTATCATCAAAATCCGAGATTCAACAATTGAGTCACTGGTGGTTCCACCACTTGGATCTTTGATGTAAAAAAGGGAGAAAAATTATACTATTGTATTCTTCCCTTCTCTTTGATAATAACAAAGGGAGAGAAAGTCTTGCTAGATTCACATAGTAAAGAAAAACAAAATTACTAGCTTGCACATTGCGAAAGAAAGTAAAAATTACTATCTTGCCCATCTCAAGAAACAAAACTTGCAAACTTATCTCAAAAGAAAAGTAAGAATTTCTAGCTTGCAATCTCAAGAGAAGCAAAAGTGATATCTTGCCCATCTCAAGAAGCAAAGAATTGCTAAACTTGCATATCTCTAAAATTTGCTAGCTTGCATGTTCAAAACTTGCTATCTTACTAGCTTGTATATTTCAAAAACTTGCTAGTTATACTTCTCTTTTTTGTTGATGACAATAGGGGAGAAGGTATGATGATAATCATGCATGGTATAATAAAATTTTATTATGTATGATGGTTTGAATGCAATACTTGAACTTATGATATAAGTAATGATATGATGTATTGCATATAATTCATGATTGAAATTATAGCATATTGATAGAGGGAGTTTAATTTAAACTCCGTCACCAATTGGTCACCATCATAAAAAAGGGAGAGATTGTTGAATCTCATATTTTGATAATCAAATCAATTGATGAGTTTACGATATAATCTGCATTTTTAGTGATGTAGAACTAACTTCGATCAGAAAAGGCAAATCGATTAAAGCAGAAAGAATCGAACGTTGGGCCAGAGTGAACATGTTAAAAGATTAGACGTTGGATGGAGGATCGATCGACGTGCTGGCAAAAGGACTTTGTGCCATGAGTTCAGGCATCGGACCGACGAATCAGACATTGCGCTAAGGAGATTAAATGTTGTGGAGGTCAACATGCTGATTGGGCAATACACTGAAGGAGAGAACGATGCGTTGAAGGGTTGGACGAAGCGCCAAATGAACCAATGACATGGCGAACAACATAGAATTTGTCTTGTAATCGGTTATATCTTAATTAGTCATAGTTAGGTCATAATTGAGTTAGTTTTTGATGTAACCATGATAACTTAATTAGGGGCCCATTGGGCATAAGATAAGGCTATTTTGGGCCAAGAGAAATATACAAATCATAAATAAAAGGCAACTGTACATAATAAAATTCAAGTAATAAACATCAGGAAGTCAAGTGACATATTATGGTTAATTTGAATACATTTCTTCTTTAGTTAAAGCAAAAATCTTGATTTATAGAAAACTCGATTTATAAAAATCGAGAAATCAAGATCATGATCTGAAAATTGTATAAGAAGAATTTATGCATGACACCAAGAGTGGATGATCCTTTATCGATATTCAATTGCCCTTATAAGGTTGGCTGCTACTCCCGATGACCGGTTGTACTAGATCTAGAACTTTCAGACCTATAAGTATGATATCAAAGAGTGGAGTACTTATACAGGACATTCTTATGTCTCAAGTCTAAGGACCATATATACAACTGGGATGACAAAATCGCTATTTGATAATGAGGTATCATCAACCATCTAGCATTTTGTGAGCGGATCAATTAGTGAACTCATTCTCCAATGAGCACCTGTACTATATCCCTGGTGTCCCTACACGAGCAGCTATGAGACTAGCTGCCTCCATCATATGGACGAGTATATAGCATACCAGTATATTTGGTTATCTCGATGTCCCTCTCGAGTAACCAACGACCGATATTACTTAAGAGTTTATGTTTAAAGGTGAATCGGTCTCATTATCATGATCTTATCATGATCTGATTCTCATTGCATAAATCCATGAACATCATAATATATGCAACAAGTAACAAAAAGTGAGAAAATACTAATAATAATAATAAGCAAAAAGACTACGTAGCATGCCACATGTGCCATCACTCACATGATTGGCTTGCAGGGCACCTATGACTAGCACTTAGGCCGAGCCTATTAGGATTGTGAATCGGCACTAAGAGGGGGGGTGAATTAGTGATATTGTAAAACTTTACATCGATTCAAAAATCTCATTCGATAAAAGTCGATATTAGAAATGAGTTTGACTTAGAGTACAAGTTCGTAAGCGTAGTGAAAGTAGTAAGCAAGTAAATCAATTTGCAATATAAATGAAAAGCATGAAAGAAATACAAACTAAGTTTTATAGTCGTTCGATCGTCCCGACCTACGTCCACTCCCGATTCCTCTTCACTCGAGGCCATCAACTTCCACTACCGATTTTCTTTCTAACGGGTGAAGATCAATTACCCTTACAACTCTTTCTCCTTTTCATAAGTTTAAGAGAGAACCTTTACACCCCTCTATTATAAGTATTCCCTCACACTCTCCCTTAGAACAACTTCTAGGTATATGGAGGAGAAAACTCAAATTTCTAACAAGGATTGCAACCTTAGAATCATAAAGTTTTATTATGCTTTTCATTCTACCTCAAGCAAAAAAAATTAGGATATTTATAGACCTCAAATGACTTCAAAAATTAGAGCCAAAAATTTGAATCCCCAAGATTTTGGAGTACTGGCGGTACCATTGCCAATACTTTCTGACACTAGGCGATACCACTACCCAGTCTAGCAGTACTACCGCTTGACACCCTGACACTATATGGTACCACTGCCCAATCTAGCGGTACCATCGCTTGACAGTCTTGAAAACTGTGTCTGGGCGGTACCACTGCTCAATCTGGGTGATACCACTACCAAACCCTACTATAGGACATTGAATAAGCCAAACAACAGGCTCAATTTAGCCTTGATTCAGGCCAATTGGTCTCTAATCGAGTTAGCATGATTACACCTAAAATCAACTCAATTAGATCTAATAAACTCGATCTAGACACACACAATTACAAGCATGAATCCTATGTTGTCTGACATATCATTGATTCATTCGATGCTTCGTTCGATCATTTCGGTGCATCGTCCTCTCTTGCGGTATATTGTTTAATCGGTATATTGACCTCCGCAACATTCGATCTCCTTGGTGCAATGTTCAATCCTTTTGGCCCGATGCCCAAACTTATAGCATGAAGCCTTCTACCGATACGTCAATTGATCCTTTGTCTCGACGTCCAATCTTTTGACTTGATCCACTCTGGCCTAACATCTGATTCCTCTTGCTTTAATCGATTTGCCTTTTTTGATCGAAGTTAGTTTTGCATCACTCAAAACGTAGATTAGATCGTAAACTCATCAATTGATTTCATCATCAAAATCCGAGATTTACCAATCTCCCCCTTTTTTATGATAACAACCAATTGATAACGGAGTTTAAACCAAACTCCCCCTATCAATATGCCATATTGATAGAAACTTTAAATACAGAAAATCATGACTATTTCATCATTGCATGCATCATGAATATTGGAAAAATCAATTAAGCACATTATTGCATGTATCTTAAAATCATGAGTATTGCATGCATAATACCAATTTATTATATATATTTTCAAAATCATCATTATATGCATGATTTTAAATCATAATACATAATTTCAAATCATCATTTAGGCACAATATGCATGATTATCATCATACCTTCTCCTCTTTGTCATCAACAAAAAGGAGAAATGCAATTAGTAAGTTTTAATATATGCAAGTTAGTAAGATAGTAAGTTTTGAACATGTAAGCTAGCAACTTTTTAAAATATAAAAGTTAGCAAAATTTTTGCATCTTTTGAAATGTGCAAGATAGCATATTTTTGCATCTTTTTAAAATATGCAAGCTAGCAAACTTTGCTTCTCTTTTAAGTGAACAAGCTAGCAATTTTAGTAAGTTTTACATCATACAAGCTAACAAATTTTACATCATTTTACAACATGCAAGCTAGCAAATTTCACATCATTTTAGAACATGCAAGCTAGCAAGTTTTATTCTCTTTGAAATGTACAAGCTAGCAAGTTTTCTCCTTGAAATGTGTAACCTAGCAATACTTTCTCCCCCTTTGTTATTGTTAAAAAGAATGGACGAATGCGATATTATAGTTCATTTCCCTTTACATCAATTATCAAATCATCACATGAATAATATCAAGAAAAATTAATTTGGTGATTAGATATGCACTTTATGAATACAAGAGAGTACTAAAATAACTTTCAAGTTATGAATCAAATATCGAAAAAATCAAGAGAAAAATTATAATTCATTTGGATAAAACAAATAGCGAAAAAAGAATCATAGTAAATGATCTCGATTCATATAAAGAAAATCTTAATTTATAATTATGAGAAATCAAGATCATGATTTGGATTAATAATACATTCAAATTCAAATCGTCAAATCATCAAAATCACTTTTAAGAGATTCAAAATGACATAAATAGATTTATCAATCTCTTAAGATGCTAGCGATTTTCTTTCTCCTCTTTGTCATTATAAACAAGAAAGAAGAAGAAGGGAATTATATAATGGTGCAATTCATTTTCCTTTACATTAATGCTCTACTCATAACATAAGATTTACAACCATAAATACAAAGGAATTATTCATAATGAAAATCATGTCATGAAAGATAATATCAAAGATCATATGAATACCAAAAAACATGATTCATTTTAATAAATATCCTCTTAAATAATCAAAAATAAATCTTAGAAGATTAAATAGTAAGGAAAATCTTAAGTCATGAATTCTAAAATTGATATTCTCTTTAGTAAATAGTAAATAGAATCATAGGAGATCAAATAAGATATCTTGATTCACGTAAAATAAATCTCAAATTATTAATGTCACGAATCAAAATTTGTTTGGATAAATCTTCTCTCGGAAGATAAAATCATATGAGAACGAAGTGATTCATAGAAAATACATCTCATATCGAATAAATCAAGTGTTTGGATAAATATGAAAAAAATTATCAAATCCAAAATCATCATCAAAATCACATTTCTTTCGTTCGAAAAATTTATTGAAAGTAACATAGATTGATTCCTATAAGATTAAAAGTAGCGAAAGTTCTTTTAGTTCCAAATTTTGTGATTGATTTCATGCTCTAGTCTTCTATACAAAAGCCATGTATCATCATTTAAAATTGAAAAGCAATATATAAATCATAAAGATACACATTATTGCTTCTTAAAATATATATATGTTTAATCTTATTAGGTGTACAAGCATTAGATTTAAATCTAACATTTTGTTCCTTTATAATAAAACATGTAATTGTCATGATCATTTTTTTTTAAATCACTAGAAAGAGAAGCATGATCCCCATTTTTTTTACATTTTATATACTAATTTAAAAACAACTCATGAAATGCATTAAGTGATTTCATAGTAAAGTAAAGGGCTTTTGGTTGAGTCACTTACCTCATTGTCGAAAGTCACTAAGGCGTAGTTCGCCACCTCTTCTTTGTTAGTTTGCTCCTTGTCTTCGGATGTACTCGAATCATCCCAACTCGCCTTGAGTATTTTCTTCTTTTTTTATAGCTTCTTCTTCACTTGCAGACATTCACTTTTGAAGTATCCTAACCGATTGCATTCCAAGCAAGTTGTTTTATCATTTTTAAGTTCATTTTTATTTTTTCATTCTTATTTTATGAACCTTTTAAATTTACTTATGGGGAGTTCAAAGTCATCATCACTTAAGCTTTCGCCTGAGTAGTCTTCATTTGTTCTAAGTGTCAAATCCTTCTTGTTCTTTGGAAGATTGTTCTCAAGTTCATCAAGTTCTATATACTTCATTTCATATGTCATCAAAGACCCGATAAGTTCTTCAAGCGGAAAGTTATTTAGGTACTTTGCCTCTTATATTGCAGTTATTTTCAAATCCCAATTTTTAGAAAGTGATCGTAAAACTTTGTTAACAAGTTCAAAATTTAAAAAACATTTGCTAAGAGCTTTTAAACCATTGATAACATCCATAAAATGGGTATACATGTCAACAATGGTTTCGCTTGGCTTCATTCGAAACAGTTCAAAATCATGCATTAAAAGATTAATTTTAGAATTTTTAACTCTACTCGTTCCTTCATGTGTGATTTTAAGTGTATGTCAAATGTCATGTGCAGTTTCACAAATCAAAATATAATTAAACTTATTTTTATCTAAAGTGCAAAATAAACCATTCATAGCTCTAGGGTTCAAAGAAAAAGTCTTCTTCTCTAAATCATTCCATTCGTCCATTGGTTTAGAAGACTTTTTAAAATTATTTTCAATAATATTCCATAAATCAAAGTTCATAGAAAACAAGAAAATCTACATACGAGTTTTCCAATATGTGTAGTTCATCCCACTAAACATAGGAGGATGAACGATAGAATGACCCTCTTGAAAGCTTGAAAAAGTCATCTCTCTTAGGTGTTAAACCAAATGGAGAGAAACGTAGCTTTGATACCAACTGTAAGGATTGTGAATAGGCACTAAGAGGGGGGTGAATTAGTGCTATCATAAAACTTTACGTCTATTCAAAAATCTCATTCGATAAAAGTTGATATTAGAAATAAGCTTGACTTAGAGTGCAAGTTCGTAAGCGTATTGAAAGTAGTAAGTAAATCAGTTTGCAATATAAATAAAAAATATGAAAGAAATGCAAACCAAGTTTTATAATGGTTCAGTCGTCTCGATCTATGTCCACTTCGGATTCCTCTTCACTTGAGACCATCGGCTTTCACTACTGACCTTCTTTCCAATGAGCGAAGATCAACTACTCTTACAACTCTTTCTCCTCTTCATAGGTTTAGGAGAGACCCTTTACACCCTTGTATTACAAGTATTCCTTTATACTCTCCTCTAGAACAATCTTTAAGTATATGGAGGAGGGAACTCAGACTTTCTAACAAGGATTGCAACCTTAGAATTATAAAGTTTTGTTTTGCTTTTTATTCCACCTCAAGCAAAAAAGATTGGGGTATTTATAGACCTCAAATGGCTTCAAAAATTGGAGCAAAAAATTTGAATCCTTAGGATTTCGGGGTACTAGCAGTACCACCGCCAATACTTTCTAACACTAGGCAGTACCACTACCCAATCTAGCGATGGTAGCCTGACACCCTGATACATAGTCTGGGAGACTGTGTTTGGGCAGTACCATCCCTTGACATAGTCTTAAAGATCTTTTTTGGGTGGTACCATCGCCCAATCTAGGCAGTACCATCGCTCAGTCTGTGTGGTACCACCGCTAGACCCTACTACAGGATACTTAATTGGCCAAACAATAGGCCCAATTCAGCCCTAATTTAGGCCCAATTGGCCCCTAATCGAGTTGGCATAGTTACACCTAAAACCAACTCAATTAGACCTAACTAACTCGATCTAGATACATATGATTACAAGCATGAATCCTATGTTATCTGGTATATCATTGGTTCATTCAACACTTCGTCTCATCCTTTCGATGCATCGTCCTCTCTTGTGGCGTATTGTCCAATCGACATGTTGACCTCCGCAACATCTGATCTCCTTGGCATAATGTCTGATCCTTCTGGCTCGATGCCCGAACTCATGACACGAAGCATTATGCCGATACATCGACCGATCCTATGGCTCAACGTCCAATCTTCTGACATGTTCCACTCCAGCCCAACGTATTATTCCTTCTGCTTTAATCGATTTGTCTTTTCTGATAGAAGTTAGTCCTACATCACTCAAAATGCATATTAGATCATAAACTCATCAATTGATTTCATCATCAAAATCCGAGATTCAATAGAGCCTACACACTCCCTAGCTATGCACTTAGCATAAAGACTCTAGGACTGTACCTCGGTTGGACAGACGCACTCCCGATACCCCAACCAACATACTTCAATCAAAGCACATACCCAACAGAAGAGCATACAAGTGCACCCTCCGAAGAAAGGCCCTGAAGGGTGCCCTTCTAAGGGGAGGCAAATGATAGAGATGATTTTGCCTTACGCCAACTCATCTGCAACAGAGGTTGACACTTAAGTAGGGCCCTAAGTCACCAGCCTCAAAATGGTGTTGTAGTGTGTCCCGATTTGCTCCGCATCAATGATTAGCAATAATCGTCGTACCTTATCAAGATCAATAACCACTCTACTTATCATGATCAAAGGCCAGAATGATTAAGTAGTTAACCTAATCTTATCTTAGGCCAGCCAATAAGAAGGCTTAGGGATCAAGTATAAAAAGGAATCTATTAACTCAAGCTGAAGGGGGGATCTCTACACACTAACTCAGGCATATGATTTACACTGTTGTCTTCTCCCCTTCGCTAACTTAAGCATCGGAGGGGTCGCGTTAAGCAACTCTCGGCATCGGCCTGTCATATAGGATCGTTGACCACTAGCACCTAGACGACCCAACCCCTAGGGAGGAACCTTGCAACTAGGAAGATCCTAGCTTGCCTACCTGACCATCTTGAACCGGGTCCTCACCAACAGAATAATTTCCGATCGGACAATCTATACAATCTCATCTCACTAAGTCTCCCACATCACTTAAAAGGAGGTACATGAATGAACCTACACCTTCTACAATGGACCAACTGAGTCAACTCGTCGCGTCAGTCGACAGTGGACCAACTGAAGTAAAAAAAAATTATGCTCTTCACGAGGGAAACAGTTATGCCAATTGATTAGCAAATAGGACTAGATTATGTAGAGCTTTTTTTTTTTTGTCCTTTCTTTAGGATTGGCCTGAGGCTTGGACCTTCTTCCGAGTGCTGATTCCCTGAGCACGGGTAATGTTTGACATTTAATGCATTCAAAGTTTTTCATTTCAGAAAAAGGAAGAGAATACTATTTAGCATGAAAATATATTGGACCAACATATTCATTGTGCCAAGGACGGAGATCAACGAGTAGGCGCTTTTTATGGAGAGGCAACGAGATGAGTCTCTCTTAGTTAACTTGGGAAATAGTTCGCAAATGTCTCTGTTTAGGATGAGGTTGTAGTAATGAAACAGATCTGCTGCATTTTGACAAATATTAACTCACTTTGGGTCTAGTCGGTTTAAGCTATGAGATTGAAAGTCCAATTGGAACATCAGCCCCCTGCATAACACTGTCTACCGCATGAGGAAAATATGAAGCATCAGAGAGATTTCTATATGGGTTGTCAATTGTCCAGGAAGCTGAGATTTTAGATAATTCTGTCTAGTAACTTCATTATATATGATGATTGGTTTTTGTCCATGTTATAATGACAAAGAGTTGCAGGATTATTGAAGTGGTGTGGTCGTCTAATAACTCGGCTAAATTTTGTCCTACTAAGGTTGGACAGTAATAGAAAAAAAAGGAGCCAACATTATGATGGCACTCTAAATGACAAGATGCTGAAACATTCGTGTTGTGTGCTACGTAAGATAGAAAATAAGAATGAAGAACATATATTGTTTAAATATAATTTCAGAAGCATAACTTATGGGAAGATTTTGTCTTACAGATGACATCAGAGTCCCAACCAAGTCATTGGACAATTAGATTGAGTGGTTGAAACGTATTGCTAATGGGAATAACAGTGAAGGATCTGATATGTGACCAGGAATAAATTGTAGCCTCATAGACTTACGTAAATTAATCTTTGTTGCCTAAGATTCTTGCTAATCAGTTTAAAATTAAATTCGATTATCTTATTGAACGGAACATGAACAATCAATCTTTGTCATTTTAATATTCATCATAACATCCTAATACCTAATAAGTTTTTCTATGGGATGGCTAACTCCAAGAGTAATGTTATCTTGAAGTTAGATCTTATGAAATATTCTTTTATTCCCTTAAATGTCTAAAATTTTATTATTAGATTAAAATATGTTATAATTGTTCATGTTATATGAAGTTTCTAATTTTTTTATCCCTTTAAAGGTCTAAAATTTTATTTTGAGATTACAATATATTATAATTATTCATGCCAAATGTAATTTCTAAAATTTTTATCTTGGATGCATGATATTCTATTTCTATTAAATTTATACAATTCTTATTAAGAATAATATTTCCTCCTTATGTAATTTTATTTTTTTAATTTGCTACTATTTATTATATTTTAATGACTCAATGCTAATGAATAAATATTTTAATTATAATTTCATGATATAAAATTTTGAAATTGAGTGAATTGGTTAGAATTTAGATGAAAATCAGCTATCAAGCTAGGCCTAGCTTGTAAGCTTGGTTGTAGCCTATAGACTAGGCCTAGCTAATAGGCCAAGCTCAACCATCAAGCGAGACTCGACCAGCAATTCAAGCCCCAACCCATAGGCTAGCTTAACCCAATCGAACACGGGCAGTCATGTGCGATGTACATAACCAATCCATAGGTTATGGGCTGACCCAATCTAATATAATGCAAGCACAATCATATGTAGTGCACATGACCAATATATAGGTTGACCAAACTTAGCCTAATATTATACAGTCTAACTAATTGCTCTTACTTTATTTGATTTAAGCTCAAATATTGATTAAACTGAATGAGATTTGATCAATTTAGATCGATTCAGGATGATTCTAAATCAGTTTGACTTATTCAACTCTTTTTAACCTAAATTGAATCCAATCTAGTCTAAAATATACTATCTATGGTGATTTAAGATCAACTAAATAAGGATTAGAAATTGGTTAAACTAGGTTCTAGTTAAATCAAGTTCAATTGGACCGATTGAGTTAGGGTTCAAGTCAATTAAGGGATAATTGATATTAATTATATTTGAAAGATAAATTAAGATATTTTAATATATTATTTCATCTTAATATAGACATGACTAGTATGAGATGGTTTTGTTTCCTTGTCCACGGTAGGTAGGACAATTCCCTTCGTGAATTAATAAGCCATCAAACTTAGTGGCTAGATGGTTCCTTCATCCGTTGATAGGAGGAACATAACCCCCACTTTGACGAGTGAAAGACACTACTCCATCCGCTGTTAGGAGTGCAATATGAGTTTGTCACCATCTATTGTTGGGAGAACATAAACTCATCTCATAGGATAAAACCTTTTTATCCATTGTTGGGGAGTGCTCCTTTTGGCATTTGATATATACTAGTGGGATGATTAACTTTCGAACATATATTTATTTTATAGTTGACTTATAGGGAATTCCTACTCAATATTGCTGAAATTTTTTTCTTTTATTTTTTATTTTCAAAGTAGTCTCCCAATAGCACTAGATCATATTAGAGCATATCTTTCTTTACTACTAGGTAGATCTAGTTGGACTTTTATTTTTGAGGGGACAATACTATGATTCTCAATAAAGCCCATGGCTACTTTTGATTTATATTTGATGAATAAATAAAATATAATAAATATTTATAATTTATGTATATTAAAAATGGGATGTTTATTTACTTGGGTCTTAATGCACTCATGGAAAGATGTTGTAATCAAAGAAACAAAAATCTAGGATATGATAAACTTTCGCCTTTAGCCAAATCTCAAAGCTTCTCTAATTGGCAACACCTTCAATAAGATGTGATTACCAACTTTGAACTCTAGATTTCTTTGTTTTCAATCTGCATAACTTTTCTATCAACTTTGGACCGTTAATAATCTTTGACGTATATCTCGAGTATTATTATCATCTTTTTGAATCAATTGAGGTCCTAAAAGGTTCCATTCTCCCACTTATCCTAGTGGATCTACACTTTATCCCAATACATAGGTTGGTAAGTATTTTAAGAGTTCTAGTTAGGTTCAAACCACTTGGACGAGTCTTAATTAAATCCAAACTCCTAAATGGATTAGGATTATGATTTAAATTAGGGATTCAAGTACGAAGAGTAGTCCTTAATGAATTATGATTTATTCTTATAAATGCAAAGTTTCTTAAGAGATACTTCAGTCCTTAATGAATTATGATTTATTCAAAGTATCTTAAGAGATACTTTGGTTCTCCTAATATTTCTTCTAGCCGATCTAAGATAATTGAGAGAATTTTTTTTTCAAATTTATGTGAGAGATTATACAAGGGATTTTGTGCTTAGGTTTAGGTTGAGAGTGACTACTTACATTAATTTTTTTAGTCATATTTGTTTCATATATATAAGATAAAGAGTTATCAAATGATGTTAAATCTTATATCAATGTTGGGAAAAACCTATTAAAGCGGAATAATTTTTTTCCCTCTTTATGTCAAAATGGGTTCGTCATCAAAATACCAACTTGTTATCAAAAGCACATATTAACCAGAATAGTATAAACAATAGAACAATAAATCAATCACATAGTGAGACCAAATTTTTAATGTGGAAAACCCAATGCGGAAAAAACCACGGGACCATAGTCCACCTCAAACTTCTACTATCAAGAGTAATGATAATAAGTTTATAGTAAATCTTCTCTAAAATAACAAAAGGATCTCAATAACATCAAGACCATATATCTTGGCTCAAGAATAGCATATCTTTATCACATTGATGGATCTCATCATAAGAGAATTTTAGGTCTTACAAAGTGGGTATAGTATAAAAGTACCTCAGAGAGAGTAAACTGCAGATCAACACCGTTAGGATTATAGAGCTTACTGCAAGGATTCTTTGCATATAATTTGGGCTAAAACTGACAATGTTTGGCCACTGATCGTCAAGCAGAAAACTCAAGATCCTAATTTTTCTTCTTTCCTTTCTCTCTCTGTGCCGCCACCGCTCGTTGCCCTCTCTTCCATTCGCTATGCTCTCTTTGCTTTTAATTGCTGATTTGGACTTATAGCCCTAATTGTCCAAGCCCACATATGGGCTAGACCCAACAATTCTCCCCCTCTAGCTCATATGGTGGGCTGTACTAAGCCCGCTCTTCACTTACATGCTTCAAGCTTCTTCTTAGACAAAGACTTTGTCAACATATCTGATACATTCTCATTGGTATGCACCTTTTCCAACTGTAATTCTTTCATCCCAAGCACATCACGAATCTAGTGATATCTCACATCAATATGCTTGGATCTAGAATGGTATGTTGAATGACACTCTGACTGTCACAGTAAACAATATATCCTTCTTGTTTCAAGCCCAATTCCTGTAAAAACTTTTTCATCTATAAAGCTTCCTTGCAGGCTTCAGTAATTGCTATGTATTCTACTTCTGTGGTTGATAAAGCAATACAATTCTGTAACTTCGATTGCTAAGAGACTGCTCCCCCTACAAATGTCATCAAAAATCCCAAAGTTGACTTTCTGGAATCAGTATCAACTGTCATGTCTGCATCTGTGTACCATTCTAACATAGGTTCATCACTGCCAAAATATAAACATAACCTAGAAGTACCTCTTAGATATCTTAATATCCATTTCACTGTTACCCAATGTTTCTTTCCATGATTAGAGAGAAATCAGCTGACAACTCCAACTATATAAGCTATATTTGGCATAGTACAAACCATAGCATACATCAAACTGCCTATTGTAGATGAGTAAGGAACTCTGGATATTTCTTCTTTTTCTTTCTCACTTGTAGGACATTGTTTCGAACTAAGCTTGAAATGACCTGCAAGTGGAGAACCAATTGCTTTGGCTTTACTCATGTTGAATCTTTTAAGAACCTTTTTCAATGTAAATCTCCTGAGATATCTAAATCTTTATTTTCTTCCAATCATGAAGAATCTTCATGCCAAGAATTTGTTTCACCAATCCTAAGTCTTTCATGGCAAAAAACTTACTTAGCTCTCTTTTAAGCTTTTCAATTTTACCAGCATCATGGCCAACAATCATCATATCATTAACATATAGTAGTAGAATAATAAAATCATCATCTGAAAATTTCTTCATAAACACACAATGATCAGATATGGTTCTATTATACTCTTGGCTCATCATAAATGAATTAAACTTCTTATACCATTGTCTAGGTGCCTATTTAAGTTCATATAAGCTTTTCCTAAGCTTACACATCAGATTTTCTTTTCCCTTGACTTTGAAACCTTCTGGTTGCTCTATGTAAATTTTTTCTTCTAAGTCACCATGAAGAAATGTTGTTTTCACATCAAGTTGCTCAACTTCTAAATTCAAGCGGGCAGCCAAATCAAGAACAACTCGGATAGAGGACATTTTCACTATAGGAGAAAATATTTCTTCAAAGTCAATACCTTTCTTCTGACTGAATCCTTTCACAACTAGTCGTGCCTTGTATCTTTATTGTGAGCTATTATTTTCAGTCTTCAATTTGTAAACCCATTTATTCTTGAGAACTTTCTTCTCTTTAGGCAACTTTACCAAGTCATATATGTGGTTCTCAAGCAAGGATCTCATTTCTTCTTGCATGGCTTTAACCCACTCATTCTTATACTCATGTAGAATAGCTTCTTGGTAAGTTTCTAGCTCTCCCCTATCAGTAAGCATAACATATTCTTATGAAAGATATATGGTAGATGGTTGTCGCTCTCTTATGGATCTTCTCAATGGAATCTCAACTCATGGTGGAGGTACTTATTCAGTTAGTTCAACATCATCAACTATAGGAGTCTCATCACTGACATTCTTACCATGATCTTCTTCTTCATCTCCCCCATGATCATTATAAACTACAGGTGAAGGAACTGGACCCAAACTCCAAGGAATATAAATAGAGGTTTTTGGCTTCTCAACATTATCATCATCATCAAACAATTGGTCTTCAAGAAATACATCTCTGCTTCTAATAATCTTCTTATTCACTGAATCCCATAATCTGTACCCAAACTCTTCATAACCATATCCCAAGAAGATATATGCTTTTACCTTATCATCAAGCTTGGACCTCTCATCTTTGGAAATATGAACAAATGCTTTATACCCAAAGACTCTCAAGTGATTATAAGATATATATTTTCCTTTCCATACTCTTTCTGGAACATTACCTTTCAAAGGAACTGATGGAGAAAGATTTATCAAGTCAACTGTGGTTCTCATAGCCTCCCCCCAAAATGATTTCGGTAACTTAGCGTGGGAAAGCATACACCTAATCCTTTCTTCAATTGTTCTATTCATCCTTTTTGCCACACTGTTCTATTGAGGAGTTTTAGGAACTGTTTTCTCAAGTTTGATACCATGAAACCTGCAATAATTCTCAAAAGGACCCTTGTACTCATCACCATTATCTGGTCAAACACACTTTAGCTTTCTACCAGTTTCTCTTTCAACACTAACATGAAACTCTTTAAAAACATCAAGTACCTGGTCTTTAGATTTCAAAGCAAAAGACCAAACTTTTCTAGAATGGTCATCAATAAAAGTAACAAAATAAAAAGCACCTCCAAGAGTTCTAGTTTGCATAGTACAAACATTAGTATGAACTAAATCAATAACATATAATCTTCTAGATGATAGATATGTATGAAATGCAACTCTATGTGTTTTTCTAACTAAGCAATGATCACAAGTTTTAAGAGATGTACCTTGCAACTCTAGTAAGTGTTAGGATCAAGAGCGCACTAAGAGGGGGGGGTGAATTAGTGCAGCGGAAAACTTATGCAATTTCAGAAAATATTTTGTACGTTCGAATCGATTCGAAAAGATAATAACTTTAAAACGTAAGAGAGCATAAGTGTAGTGAAAGCAAGATGAGGAGAAGAAGCACTTTGCTATGAAATGATTTGCAGTTAAAGAAGATTGCTCAAAACGAAATGCAAACCAGATTTAGAGT
>LVTN01000955.1:40791-96050 GCA_001649415.1 Musa itinerans | reverse complement strand
CAAGACTCTGAAATAGGCTTATGTGCTCAACAATATTACCACCATCTTTATACTTCAAATTTATAAGTCTTCTAAGGAGAGAAATTCTATTTCCCACTATCTTTTTTGTAAAGAGGTTTTCTAACCTTTGCCAAACAACATCAGCTTTGGTTTCATTAGAAATATGCTCATGCAAATTTATATCTATCCATCTTCTAATATAGGCAATAGTTTTTTTATATTGAACTTCCCATTCTTCATTGTCCATAGTAGAAGGTTTATCTTTAACCTTGATGGGCTTATACAAATCTTTGCAATAAAGCAAATCTTTCATCATACATCTCTAAGTGGAATAATTTGATGAGTTCAATTTAATCACACCATTTGACTGTTCCATTTCAATCACACAAGAAAAAACTAACACCAAATAACCTGTTGCTCTGATATCACTTGTTGGGAAAAACCTGTTAAAGCGGAATAATTCTTTTCCCTCTTTGTATATCAAAATGGGTTCCTCATCAAAATACCAAATTGTTATTAAAAGTACATATTAACCATAACAGTATAAACAGTAGAGCAATAAATCAATTACATAGTGAGACCAAATTTTTAACGTGGAAAACCCAATGCGAGAAAAACCACGAGACCATAGTTCATCTCAAACTTCCACTATCAAGAGTAATGATAATAGGTTTATAGTAAATCTTCTCTAAAATAACAAGAGGATCTCAATAACGTCGATACCATATATCTAGGCTCAAGAATAGCATATCTTCATCACATAGATGGATCTCATCATAAGAGAATTTTGGATCTCACAAAGTAGGTATAGCATGAAAGTACCTTAGAGAGAGTAAACAACATATCAACACCGTTAGGATTGTAGAGCTTATACCGTTAGGATTGTAGAGCTTATTGCAAGGATTCTCTGTATATAATTTGGGCCAAAACTGACAACGTTTGGCCACTGATCGTCAAACAGAAAACTCAAGATCCTAATTTTTCTTCTTTCTTTTCTCTCTTTGTGTCACTACTGCTTGCTGCGTGCTCACTGAGCTCTCTTTGCTTTTAATTGCTTATTTGGGCTTATAGCCCTAATTGTCCAAGCTCACATATGGGCTGGACCCAACAGGGTTCAGGTTGAGAGTGACTTCTTACATTAATTTTTTTAGAGTTTTATTTGTTTCACATATATAAGATAAAGAGTTATCAAATGATGTTAAATCTTACATCAATTTTTTAATATATTTTTAAATTATTAATCTTTGAATTTTTTTTTTCTAGTTCTCTCCCTCCTCACAAGGTTCTATCTATATGATCGTCCTTGTTATTTCAATCCCAGTTTAATTTTCATTTTCTTTTGTTGGTTTATACATTTTGTGTCAGTCTCATACGGGTTGGACTAGGCAACTTTTTTTGGTAGATCTTGAAATGGTATTGGGACTAACCAGCATCGGAACGGTCAGTTCTGAGCGAGGAGAGATTTAAATGAGTTAATATGATCACTTTATGGATTGATAAATCTGATAAATAAGGCACATATGTTTTGGCATGATAGTCCAATTTTCTATTGAATTATATTTAATTTAAGAAGGGCAATTATATTGTGTCGCTAGCTAGATTAGTTGGTAACATGTTATGATAGATGGAAGATGGCTCATCGCGTGTCGTGGATCACGGAAAGCGTAAACCAAACTAAAGTTGTGGCTCCCATGAAGCACTGCAAGTCGCTCATTCTGGATCGAGAACAAGTGATAGTCGCGGCTCAAAAACCATTCTCCAGATTATAAGTGTTGTAAATATGTTGATTTTTTTTTTTTGGCCAAAATTGTTATCGGCTGACGAAGACTGTAATTTCGAAGTGTTGTGCAGAAGGAAACACTATTTTTAATTATGATATGATTTTTCTGTAGAATTTTAATTTTAATTTTTTTTTCCGGTTAAGCTAATTACAAACAGGTATAAAAAGAATATGTCAATAATGTACTTCTTTTCCTGCTTATCCAGTAGGAATGATAATAGGAAAGTATCATCAAGAATAACCCTTTTGCAGCAAGCGGGCCTCGGTACACGAGTATCACCACCATTCGTCGGCTTTGACTCTTCCAACAATGGTACATGATTGATGGCTATTTCCGTTGGGAATGGTTCCTTCCTCATCCAGTCTCGTTCGATGGCGCATCGTCTTCCTTGTCTTGAAGTTGAAGGCAAGTATCACAAGTACGATGGAGACGACCATAACAGCGGCGCCTGCGTAGACGCCGTCATGAACTATGTAGCAGTCGCCGTTCATCCAGCCTTTTCCGTATGACTGGCCGCCGTCCATGCTCGATGCAATGGCCAGTATGATCGATGCCAGAGCGTAGATGATCCTACAGCATAATTCGTGTGATTCCGTCTGAATTATCAAACCCGCTTCACATGGAGATTGATGCAGCCAACTAAAAATAGACGACTAAGGACAGCGTCGTCACCGTGGGGAGGTGCTTAAGTAATTACATACATACATACCAGGCAAGACATAGCAGGGCGATGGAGGCAATTCGACTGCTTCTAGCCACCGCCTTTATCGAACAGATCCTGCTTCCTCCCATGGTAGTCCCAGTGACCTGTACGATGGAGAGGCACACAAGTGCTGCGATCCCCAACCCAAACGCGCTGCTCCTTGGCAGCGAACAGAGGCTTCCATCCAGTCTCATATCCTTCACCTTGGGAGCACGGAAGGGTGGGGGAAAAGAAGAAACGAGGATAAATTATTTGGTTGGTTATATATCCAGAACACCGTAAAGCATGGTGGATGGTTTTAGCACGGAAGAGATCTTACTTTCACTTTCTCGAATTCAGCCGCGACGCAACACGAGAAGGCAACAATGCCCAGGAGCGCGACGATGGTGCAGATTACCAGCTCATCGTACTTGGGTGTATCCATTGGATCCCTAGATAATCCATACAAGATCATCGGCGAGCGAGAGGTGTGTAGCCAATGTGTTCTCAGCTACCCGGTGAAGAAGGGGAATACCGCTTTATTTTCCGCCTGTTGCTTCTGGTTTTCCTATCGGAGATGGCGATCCCTTTCCGCACTTTCCATTTCATGATTTGTGACAGAGGAAATGGTCAATTCGTAATTGCCGGCCTCCGGGTGAGGACGAGCGCGGACTTTGAAATGGTTCGCCGTCTGCGGTGACCTTTCGATTGTACTGGTGAAGTCAACTTGGGAGAGATGGAGTAACGTGCAGGATTGCGGAAAAGGGAACCGTCCGTTTATAGGCCGAAAGAATGGGCATTTTACTTTGTGACTTGAGAGGCTCCTACCGAGGAAGCAGCTACTGGGCCATCCGCTTCTGCTATTACGACTATGCTGACTGCCATTTATTTCTTATGGTGTCCAAAGATTAGTTCTCAAAGGGTTAGTAAGATTGAACAACAAACCAGCTTTTTACTGACCGTCTCAAAGAATAAGATCCATAGCGATGGATTTCAACTCCTCTTTACCGATCTTGCCTTGAAGTGCAGATGCCTTCCACGTATGAGAACAAAAAATCTACGCAAGCTTATTTTGTTTTACGAAGCTGGTTTGCAGATTGTGTTGATGAAAGAACCATACGATTCTATGAAGGATTTGCTCAAGGAGAGACTTTTTGCTACGCAACGGAAAAGGATTCACTTTATTCACTTGGAATCGGAATCTTAAAAGCTTAATTCATTTGCTCCGTTGTTTCAAGAATAATATTGCTTGGAATTTCTGTATTGTAACTAAAGACATTTTTGTTCCTCTTGAAATACTGGGATGTCTATAGGGAGAGTAATCGGTTAGTCAATTAGTTGGCTAATCGTATCCGCTAAAACAGAATCATTGGTTGTTGGAGAGGGGACTGACCTTCTCAATTTTCTCGTTTTGTTTACGCCCGTCTAAATAGTAATTTTATTTTAGCAAAAAAGAAACTACCTTGGCCTACTCATCTCTTTAGTTTTCTGGTTACAATAGTAGAGATAGACTGAGAGACTTAAAAGGAAAAAGATACTAAATATAAATCACAATATAAGATTGAAAATAGAACATTAAAGAAAAATTAAAGTATTTTATTATTCCTCCAAATCTTTTAATGTTATAATATAGGTATGCTTGTACAAAAATTTCTCAAATGCTCATCATTGTGAAAGAACTTAGATTTTAACATATCTATTAAGAAGATTCTTTCATCACTATCTTTTGGCATCAGTTTAAATATCAGGGTAAATGACTCTAAATTTATGATGACATTTGGTATCAATTTAAAATAAAATTAAAAAATGAAAGAAAAATAGTAACACCAATCAATAATTCGAGACGCCCAATGTCACTACTTGTCACGGAACCCGTTAGTGGGACAAGAAAGCCACCATCAAGGGCTGTGATTTGATCCGCCGACAGCTTTGACCAGCTTTTTATTACGGAATAAATTGTGTCAAGGAATGATTTTTCCCAGGTCGATTGGGATGTGAGAACGGCATCACTCCTCCACCATTATTCATAAAATAATTAATATATGAGGACGGCATCACTCCACCATTATTCATAAAATAATTAATATCCTGATGGTTGGAGAGCACCTGAATTATAGTATTAAGATACTACGGAGAAGAATGAATTAATATAATAATATTTTTAATTAATTTTAAAATTTAAACAATAATCTAATTAAAATTATAAGTAAAGAAAAATATAATTAGATCACAAGTAAGTGGTAAGTAAGGAAAGCTAAGTGTGTTTCGATCTTTCATGTCCACTCCCGGTTTCTCTTTCCTCGATGTCATCAACTTTCACTACTGATCTTTTTTCTAATAGGCAAAAATCAATTATCCATTTATGAGATAACTCTTCGTTTTTTTTAGCTTCAGAGATAACTTTCACATTCTCTTTTTATAAGAGATCTCTCACCTCCTACAACTTATAATTTTAACTAAATTCAAGAAAAAGAGGAGACTCAAACTATACTCAAAATTAGAGCCTACAATACTTCACTAGCTCAAGAATGAATGTTTGATTAGCCAAGCATAATTGAGGTATTTATAGACACAAGGTTTCAAGAATGAAGCAAAAAATTTAAATATATGAAAATTTAGGGTATAGGCAATACTACCACCAACATCGAGCAGTATTACCGTCATAACTTTTGACATGGACGCAGTTCTGGACTCTACCAGTACACCACCATAATATTTGAATTTTTGACAATACCATAAGTAGTACCACCATCGGAAAAACTGACAAAGCACAAATAGTGCTTATCCATTGAGTCAGGTGATACTACCACCTTGGCCTAGTGATACCACTACCTAAGCCTAGTTTTGGCCATCGATTTGGCCTTTTAACGGGCCCAATTCAGTCCACTTTAAGCCCATTAACTTTCTTGACAAGTAAACTTTATTTTGACCCAATATTGGCTTAAATTGATCCAAAATTAACTTGATTACGACCTTGACAAATCAACCATACATCAAGTAAACCATAGATGTTGTACGCTTTATCAACATGTCGTCTGATCTTCCGACACTTCGTTTGAACTTCTAACACATCGCCCTTTCCTTGAGTATATCACATATTCCACTAAAATTATGACTTTCCAATGACATCCAATCTTCTAGCACAATATATGATCCTTCCGACATGATACCCAAACTTTTAGTATGAAGTTTGACCTTCGACACATCGACCAATCCTTTAGCTCAACGTCCAATTTTCATCATGATAATTTCTTAGTACAAGATTCGTCTCCCTTGCTCAATAGTTGGCACTTTAATGGTCTGATTCTATGATCAAAATACTTTTCTATATCAAAAGCATGTAGTCTCACAAACTCATCAATTTATTTCATCATCAAAATCTAGGATTTAACAATCTTCCCCTTTATAGTGATGACAATCAATTAATGAAGAAGTCTTAATTAGGCTCCCATTATCTATATATCATCTTAAAAGTTTAAAAGTATAATGAACTTGAATTCAAAATAATAACCTTTTAGCATTACTCTTAAATTCAAGTTGAAATAATCTTATTATAAATCCAAATGATTTTTAATAGTAATCATTACAAAAATCAGATGCATAATTTCAGTTAAAAATATCATAAGTTAAAAACATCATAACTTAATTTTTCCTATTCAACATCAAAAGGTAATGATAAGCATAGTTACTACTTTATAAAAAAAGTAAAGACATATATAGTTACTACTTCTCCAGCAACAAAAAGAAGCAATATATAATCTACTTGGGTGGTGATAATCCAAAATGCATAAATAAAATATAAAAATATGTATCAAAAGTATCAAGACCCTAATGAATATGTTGCATCTTAATCAAGATATAATCCGGACGAAGCTCAAGATGAATCAATCAAACTATTATATAATTAGAATATAAAAGTGTTAAATCCATTGGAAGTTTCGCCTCAAAGGGACTAGTATGAGGTGTTGAATCTCAAATTTTGATGATGCAACCAATTGATAGAGTTTATGATTTAATATATGTTTTGAGTAACGCAAGACTCGCTTTGATCATTGAGAGACAATTAGAATAGGAAGAATTAATGTTAGGCCAGAGTTGAACATGTCAGAAGATTGAACGTCGAGCCGGAGGATCAGTTGATGTGTCGGCATAAGGCTTCATCAAAGATATCAGAGTTACGGAGGTCAACATGTCGATTGGGTAAAAGGCTGCAAAAGAGGATGATGCGCCGAAAGATTAGATAAAGTGCCGATAAACCAATGACATGTCGGACAACATGTGATTAATGTTTTGTAATAATTGTTTAGATCGAAGTAGTTTTAAGTTGTAATTGGGTTAGAATTAGGTCAACTCAATTAGGGGCTCATTGGGACTAAGTTAGGCTAAGTTGGGTTGGATGGTTGCCCACTCGGCCACTTGGAGTCATGCCAGGCGATGGCACCACTTAGGGTGGGCAGTGGAACTATCTAAGGCTCAACCTCCCAAGAGGTCTGGGCGATGGTACCGTCGGTAGTCAATACTGCCAAGTAGTGGTACCGCTAGAGCCCAGCTTCCGAGGCTCTGTCAGGCGGTAATATTGCCAGACTAGGCGATGGTACCACCCAATGTTAGAGTCTCAAGCAGTAGTACCGCCTAGTACTAGCAGTGGTACCGCCAATACCCCAAAGACCCGGGATGAGACTAGTTTTGGCTCCAAGTTTGAATCCATTTTGGGCCTATAAATATCCCCCTCATCTCTGCTCAGCAAAGTTAACAATTAAGAACAAAAACAAGGGAAAACTCTGTTGTAATCTTGTGAGAATTCTCCTCCTCTAATCTAGGTGTTGATTTCTGTTTAATAGAGGAGTGACTAGGGGTGTAAAGATTCTCTTCTAAGCCTATCAAAAAGAGAATAGAATTGTAAGGGTGTTTGGTCCTCGCCCATTGAAGGAAAACTATTAGTGGATGTCGGTGGCCTCGATGGAAGAGGAATCGGTAGTGGATGTAGATTACGACGATCGAACTACTATAAATTGGTGTGCTTTCTTTCTTCGCCGCTATTTACTGACTTTGCAATTGCTTTACTTCCTCATTACTTTAGTTGCACACTCTTATGAACGTTTTTAAAGTTAAAACACTTTTGATATGATTTTATCATATGAAGATTTAAATTATCGACATAATTTTACTACATACTAATTCACCCCCCCCCCTCTTAGTGCCAACTCGATCCTAACAGTTGGTATCAGAGTCATGTTTCTCTCTATTTAGATTAGCACCTAAGAGAGATGACTTTTTTCAACTTTCAAGAGAGTCTTTCTATCACTTGTCCTTATATATTTAATGGGATGGACTACACTTATTGAAAAACTCGGATGAGAGTTTTCTTGCTTTCTTCGAACTTTGATTTATGGAATATCATTGAACTTGGTTTTCAAACCCCCTTTAAACCTATGAATGAATGGAATGACTTTGAGAAAAAATTATTTTCTTTAAATGCGAAAGCTATGAATGTTTTATTTTACGCTTTGGATAAAAATGAGTTTAATCGTATTTCGACTTGTGAAACTATACATGACATTTGGCACACTCTTGAAGTCACACACGAAGGCACAAGTAGGGTTAAAGATTCTAAAGTTAATCTTTTGATGCATGATTTTAAATTATTTTGTATGAAACCAAGCGAAACCATTAGAGACATGTACACCCGTTTGACGGATATTATCAATGGTTTAAAAGCACTTGATAAAAGTTTTTCAAATCTTGAACTTGTTAATAAAATTTTACGTTCTCTTCCTAAAAACTGGGATCCAAAAGTAACTGTCATTCAAGAAACAAAGGACATAAATAATTTTATTCTTGAAGAACTTATTGGGTCTTTAATGACCTATAAAATGAGTTGTATGACACAAGATGAACATGAGAACAACCTTCCAAAGTACAAAAAGAATTTGGTACTTAGAACAAAAGAAGACCACTCGAGCGAAAGGTTAAGTGATGATGACAGAACTTTTGACAAGAAAATTTAAAAGGTTCATAAAACAAGAATCAAAAAATAAAAATGAACTAAAAAGGATGCAACCACTTGCTATGAACACAAGAAGTCGGGGCACTCCAAAGATAAGGGTACAAAATTGAAGAAGTTGCCTAAAAAGAAGAAGACACTCAAGGTGACTTGGGATAAATCGAGTATATCCAAAGACGAGGAGCAAACTAGTAAAGACAAAGTGGCGAACTATGCGTTAGTTGTTAGGATCAAGAGCGGCACTAAGAGGAGGGTGAATTAGTGCAGTGAAAAAATTACCAGTTTCAAAAGTCTTCGTTTCGATTAAACTCGATTCCGACGAAAATCGTTTCGTAAAGATTTTAACTTGAAAGCGTATAGGAGCGTAGAGAAAGCAGTAAGAAGGTAAAGCAGTTTGTAGTAAAGGTAAATTGCTCAAGATGAAATGTAAACCAGAATTTAGAGTGGTTCGGTTGTTGTGACTTACATCCACTTCGAATTCCTCCTCCGTCGAGGTCACCGGCATCCACTAATAGCCTTCCTTCAATAGGCGAAGACTAAACACCTTTTACAACTCTTTCTCATTTTACCGGGTTTAGGAGATAACTCATACAAGCCTCACTTCTCTTTCTTGGATGTTTACAAAGCTAAGAGAGGGAGGGGAGGACTCTTTCTCACTTTTACAACATTTTAACACCGTAGAAATTCAAGAATATGTTAACATTTTCGTGTCCTTTCATGCAGAAAAGGGTGGGATATTTATAAGCACCAATGGCTTCAGAATTGGAGCAAAAAAGTATCACATCCCCGGATTTCGGGGTACTAGTGGTACCACCACCATTATTGGGCGGTACTATCGCCTGACACCTGACACTGGGTGGTACCATCGCCCAGTCTGGGTGGTACCACTACTTGACGGAGCTCGGAGACCGAGCTCTGGTGGTACCACCACTTGATAAAGGCGGTACCACCGCTGGCAGCATTAACTACCGATGGTACCACTACCCAGTCTGGGTGGTACCACCGCCCAGACCACTTGGGAGATTGGGTCACCAGGTGGTGCCACTGCCGACTGTGATTTCAAGTGCTTAATAGGCTGTTCAATCCAGCCCAATTCAACATTGTTAAGGGCCTAGTTGGTCCCTAACTAAGTTAGTGGGATTACCTCCCAATCGTAACTCAATTTACGGTCTAACTACAATAATTAAGACATTTGATAAAGTATTCTTATTTCAGTACGTCATTTGTTCTTCCGACGATCTTCTAGCAAACTTCCGATGATCTCTCGGCAATGTTCCGGTGGACTCCTGGCAAGCTCCTAGACTTTACGATGATCTTCTTGGCGAGTTCTGATGAGCTTCTTTGGCAAGCTCTTGGACTTCTCGGTCAGTTCGGGCAGAACTACCGATGAACGTCCAGACTTTCGACGAACTCTCGAACTCCCAATGAAGTCTCGATCTTGACTTCGGCACAACACCTGCTTTATGTCTTACTGCTATCGTAGTTAATCCTGCACACTTTTCTCAACATATAGATTAGATCAAACAATTTACCAATTGATTTTATTATCAAAATCCGAGATTCAACATTGGTGGCTTTCGACAACTAGGTAAATGACTCAACCAAAACTCCTTTACCTTACTATGAAATTACTTGATGCATTTCATAAGTTATTTTTAAATTAGTTAGTAAGAAATTAAAAAATATATAAAAAAATCATACTTCTCTTTCTAGTGATTTTGAAAAATAAAAAATGAGCATGACAACTACATGTTAACTCCTTACAACAATGAGTTAGATTCACTAAAGAAAGAAAATATATTACTATAATAAACAATAATAAAAGAAAGATCATTAGAATTAAAATGATTATTAACAAATCGAATCTTTTGTTTGAAGATGCTTTGTTAGTTGACATAACTCATTAAGTATTTGTGTAATAAGTGATATAAATTTGAATCTAATGCTTACATACCAAATAAGAATAATTCTATGAATGCTTAAATGTTTATCTTGATGATTTTCGTGATAAAACTTGTTTTTCGGTTTTTAAACATTGAAGCATGTTTTTATTTGGCATAAAAGACAAAGGCATGCTGGTATGAAATAAATCACATAAATTGAAACACATAAAAGGTGAATGCATCTCTTTTGAAAATGTCTTTATTTCTAAAGCTTATCAAGTTTTTTAATCCATGTATATTATTATCTTTTTGAATCTCTTGAACTATGAAAGTGATTTTGATGATATGAATTTGAATGAGTTATTATCCAAATCATGATCTTCATATCTTGATAATTATAACTTGAGATTTTTATATAAATCAAGATCATTCACTATGATTCTTTCATTTTATTAAAGAAAATTATCCAAATGAATAATGATTTATCTTCTGATTTCTCAAAATTATAACTTAAATTTTTTATGACTCATAATGAATTAAGATATATTATACATGAATCGAGATCCTTTATGTGTTCTCCCATGACTCTTTTTGCTATAGAAAAGTCTTTATCTATATCATGATCTTGAATTCTTGATATTTAATACACTTAAGATTTTTTTTAATCAAGAACTTTGATCTCCTAAGGTTTCTTTTTTGTTATTTACTAAAAGGGAGGTTTGTCAAAATAAATCGTCTTTTGGTATTCATGACTTAATCCTTCATGATCTTTAATATTGTATCTTTCATAACATGATTTCTTTGTATTTATGGCTTGTATGCCTCATGTAATGATTGAAATATTTTATACTATTGTATCATTCCCTTCCTTTTAATAATAACTAAAGGGGAGAGAAAATTGCTATCTTGCACATCTTAAGAAAAGCAAATTGCTAACTTGCAAAGAAAAGCAAAACTTGCAAGCTTGCATATCTCAAAGGAGAAAGTCTTGTTAGCTTACACATCACAAAAATTAGCAAAAAAGGTGGTAGCTTGCACATTGTAAAGAGAAGCAAAAGGTTGCTATATCAAGAGAAGCAAAAACTTCGCTAAACTTCACATTCTCAAAAATTGCTAGCTTGCACTTCTCAAAAGAAAAGAAAGAACTCACTAGCTTGGATGCTCTAAAGTGATGAAAAATTTGCTAAATTGCTAAGCTTGTATATCTCTAAATCTTGAAAGTTACACTTATCCTTTTTGTTGATGACAAAGGGGGAGAGATTATGATGATGATTATGCATGGAATGATGTATTGAAATTTTGATTATGTATAATTTTATGATAACATGTTGCTTGCATTCACAATTTATTTCTGAATTTACGTTTCTATCAATATGGTATATTGATAGGGAGAGTTTGGTTTAAACTCTATTATCAATTGGTTGTTATCATATAAAATGAAGAGATTATTGAATCTCATATTTTGATAATGAAATCAATTGATAGAGTTTATGATCTAATTTATGTTTTGAGTAATGCATAACTAGCTTCGATCATAAAGAGACAATTAGAGTAGGAAGAATTAATGTTGGGTCGGAGTGGAACATGTCAAAAGATTGGATGTCGAGTTGGAGGATCGATCAACGTGTCGGCATAAGGCTTCGTGCCATGAGTTTGGGCATCAGGCCTAGAGGAGCGAAAATTGCACCAAGGAGATCAGAGTTGCAGAGGTCAACATGTCGATTGGGCAAAAGGCCATAAAAGAGGACGATGCGTTGAAGGATTGGACGAAGCATCGATGAACCAATGACATGTTGGACAACATATGATTAATGCTTTGTAATAATTGTCTAGATCAAAGTAGTTTTAAGTTGTAATTGGGTTGGAATTAGGCTAACTCAATTAGGGGCCCATTGGGCCTAAGTTAGGGTTGTGTTGGGCCGGATGGTTAGCCCACTCGGCCACTTAAAGCCATGCCAAGCAATGGCACCGCCCAGGGTGGGAGGTGGAACTGCCTAAGGCTCAACCTCCCAAGACTGGGCAGTGGTACTGCTAGTAGTTAATATTGCCAAGCGGTGGTACCGTCTTGTCAAGCGATGGTACCGCCTTGTCAAACGGTGGTACCACCAAAGCCCGATCTCTAAGGCTCTGTCAGGTGATAGTATAGCCAGACTGGGTGGTCATACCACCTAGTATTAGAGTGTCAAGCGATAGTACCGCCCAATACTAACGGTGGTACCGCTAGTACATTGAAGACCAAGGATGATACTAGTTTTGGCTCCAAGTTTGAATTCATTTGGAGCCTATAAATACCCCTCTCATCCCTGCTCAGTAAAGATAGGAGTTGAGAACAAAAACAAGGGAAAACTCTATTGTAATCTTGTGAGAATTCTCCTCATCTAGTCTGAGTGTTGATTTCTATTTAAAAGAGGAGTGAGTGGGGGTGTAAATGTTCTCTCCTGATCTTATCAAAAGGATAATAGAGTTGTAAGGGTGTTTGATCCTCGCCCATTGAAGGAAGATCGTTAGTGGATGCTCATGGCCTCGACGGAAGAGGAATCGGTAGTGGATGTAGGTCATGACAATCGAACCACTATAAATTGGTGTGCTTTCTTTCTTCGTCGTCGTTTACTTACTTTGCAATTACTCTACTTCCTTATTACTTTAGCTGCACACTCTTACAAATGTTTTTAAAGTTAAAACACTTTTTGATACAGTTTTATCATTTAAAGTTTTAAATTTTCGATGTAATTTTACATACGCACTAATTCACCCCCCTCTTAGTGCCGACTCGATCCTAATATGAGGAGAATAACTACCCCTATGTATAAGTGTATTTAGGGTAGGCTCAAATAGAGGGTTAATTCATCTAGGTAATGTAGTCTATATTCCCCTATGTATAAGTGTATTTAGGATAGGCTTAAGTAGAGGGTTAATTCATCTAGGTAATCTAGTCTATATTCCATTAATTATAGTGCACCCCAATCTTCTTAATAGGTTTCTATTAATGATATTAAATCAATCTAATTTCATGATTGTTTCATCTAATGGGATGACTATATCGTGTGTATGTAAAAGTCTAGTATTAGGCCTTCATATAGTAGCATCATATTCTTCTCAGATATGTCAATCCTATTTTGACGTAAGAGGTAACCAAAGAAATAATCACGTCATGTCATAATTCAATACATAGTGTCTATTTTTAGGCTATTAACTTCATTAAGATGATATTATTTAAGAAGCAAAATACTAATTAGAATATGATAAAATAATTATATGTTAAATGGTAAAAGATGCTTATAGCTCTTAGGGACAATAGATAGGTCGGGATTTCCAAAAATAATGACAATGACCTCATGTTAAATGACCCTAATGGACTCCGTGTCTTATTTATTATCTTTGAAGAAAATAACCTTCTCTTTTTAGCAATGCCTAAAATGTCACAAAGTATGTCATCTGTGATAAATATATGATACCCTAGAATATAAGTAGATGACCTATCATTTTCATCTACGTGCAAATTATTGTAAAACATTCCTACACATAAGATAGATAGGTTCACTAATTTGAAGAATAAGAATGACATTTAAGTTAGTGAACTATTGAATGGTTTCCAATTCTCCAAAATCATCTAGGTTGACATATTTTCCTTTGTGAATAATCCTAGATTCAAACTTAGAAAATTTTAGGATATGTCATAGGAATCAAATAGGGTGATATCATAGGTTTCATCTATTGTTCTCTTTTCTTTTATCTTATTAGGATGTTTTAGGTACTATGAGGAGTACAATATGTATTTTAAAAAATAAGAATAAACTAAAATAAGAGGAAGATTTAGAGATTACCCTTGTAGTCTAATTCCTTTGCTAAATTAAGACTTCTTTTTTTTATCACCAAGAAGATTGATTGAGTTAATCCTTAGCTTTGTAGAGGAAGGAGGGATGAGAGTCCTAGGCTTTGTGTAAGTGAAAAGGCAAAAGAGAACATAAGGAGAGATTATAAGGAAGAAGGTGAAAGAGAGTTGTGGAGGAGGTTTAGAGAGAGGAAGAAGAGGGTTAGAGGAGGGAGAGGTCGGCTACAGGAGAGGAGAGGGTTTATGAGAGGTTTAGGGTAGTTCTACCACCAACCCTTAGTTATAGGGCTTAGGGTCGAGTCATTGACAATAGTATCGCTAGCTTAGGTGGTGCTATCGCCTCTAAAAAGAGTGTTATGGCGATAGTATCGCTAATCCAATAGTGCTACCATCGGGCCCCCTTTTCTTTTTAGCTATCTAAAGTAATATCAAGAATCATTCATACAAGTTTAGCATGCCTAATTCTCTTATGATAAAATAAAATTATTCTTCATTTAATAGTTTAATAAAAATATTTGCTAGCTAATGTTTTATGCCAATAAAATCTAAATATATGTTATGATTGCTTACATGTTCTCTAATGAAATGATATCTAATGTCAATATACTTGGTTCGAGAATACTAAATAGGATTTTTTGACAAGCAAATTACACTAGTATTGTTATACTTTATAAGAATATATTTTAAGCAAAGTCCATAATATTCTAAAGTGTTTTTCATTCAAATTATCCATGTACAATATGCACCTATTTTAATATATTTAGCTTTTCAGCTTTAGTTGTAGATAGTGCGATAGAGTTTTACTTCTTGGAAGACTAAGAAATAAGTGTATAACCTAAGAACTAAGAAGTTCTAAAAATACTTTTCCATCTATATCCTATAAAGTTAGCATCAACATAAGCAATCAAATCAAAAATTTTATATTTTGGATATCTTAATCCGAGATTAGGTGTTCCTTTTAAGTATCTAATTTTTTTATTATGAGATTATTTAGAATTAGACCGAAATCTAGCATAAAGCCCAATACTAAATATTATATCAGGTCTAGTTATAGTAAAGTATAATAAATTACCTATCATGCCTCTATAAGTCTTTTTATTAAAACATCATCTTTCATTGTCCATATCTAATTTAGTAGAAATGTTCATTGATCTGTTGATAGCTTTAGCATTATCTATGTAAAATCATCTTAATAAATGAATATCTCATCATTTAATTACTTAATTTATAATCTTAAAGATAAATATCAATTCACCCATCAAGTTCATTTCAAATTCTTAGCTCAAATACTTACCAAATGATTCATATAAAGATTTTTTATAGAATAAAATATAATATCATCAACATAAATTTGAATAATAAAAAAATATTTTTAAAATATTTAATAAATAATGTTGTGTTGACCTTATATTTTAAAAAATTACTTTAAATAAGAAAAGAGTTAAGTCTCTCATACCAAGCTTTGAGAATTTGTTTCAACATATAGAGAACCTTAGATAATTTATAAATATGGTTTCAAAAAAGATTATTTTCAAATCTAGATAGTTGCTCAACGTAAACTTCTTTGGAAATAAAACCATTAAGAAAAATACTTTTAAAATTTATTTAAAATAACTTAAAAATTTTAAAACATACATAAGTGATAGAGATGATTTTGCCCTATGCCAGCTTATTTGCCACTAAGGCTAACACCTAAGTAGGGCTTCAATTTACCAGCCCTAATATGGCATTGGAATTCATTCTGATGTGCCCCACTGGCAATAACCATCATACTTTATCAAGATTAGAGAATGATTAAACAGTTTACCTAATCTTATCCTAGGCCAACTAGTAAGAAAGCCCAGGGATCATGTATAAAAAGGAATCCATCAGCTCATGTTGAAGGGAGGGGTCTCTCTCTCTCTTTCTCTACACATTGACTTAATCATATGGCTTATAATCTTCTCCCCTTCACTAATGTAAGCATCGGAGGGGTCGCGCCAGGCAACTCTCGGTGTTGGCCTATCATGTAGGATCGTCAGCCACCTGAGGACACTTAGACGTCCCAACCCTAATGGAGGAACTTTACGACCAAGAAGATCTCAGTCCACTTACTTGATCGTCTCGAACCGGGTCCTCACCAATAGAACAGCTTCCGACCAGGCAGCTTATGCGGTCTCACTGAGTTTCCCACGTCAGCCAGGAAGAGGTACCTGGATGAGCCTATACCATCGGTAGTGGACCAACTATGCAACTCACCAATTGACGGTACTCATGACACCATCATTCTAGCGCTAAAAGGAGGGCCAAACGTCGCAGGCGCACCCTTCTAACGCTCCTCCTAGTGAATGTCTTAGACAAGGAGGGCCCCTCCTCCCTTTCCTAAGGTGCGGAGGTGAGCCCCCACACTTACCTCGCTAGAAGCACCCCTCAACCTCGGCATTAGGGGGCCAGGCATCTATGGCTCTGCACTCCTATCGCACCCTTAGCAACACCATTTAAGCCAGCACCCAACCTTCTCTGCTTATAGGAGAGCCAAAGCCATACCCCCAATGACTCCCCAAGAGATGCTCCAAAGATAGTTGAGACTTAGGGGCCCCCACTCCATAAAGTAGTAAGGTGAAGTAAGGAAAAAGATTCCAAACATCCCTCCTGACTCTCACTCAAGAATCATTACAGGGATGAACAATACATTTTGAAGAGGTTTTTATTAAATTGGGCAAAATGAGTTACAAAAGCGGATGCCATCCCGAACGGAAGGCTAAAAAATGGGAGCTAACAAAATAAAAAAGGAGGGTCACTAGGACCCAGTTGCATCAGGCTAGAGGAGGCAGAGCTGGAGGAGATGCCGAGCAATCGTCAAATGGAACGTCCACAGGAGCAGGCACTTCGGCGTTTGAGTTTAGGGGTACCTCACCTTGAAGCGGCTAGTGGCAATTTGGTACCCGAACTCATATGCAGTCTAGCTCGAGCGCTAGAGGCTGCATTAAAACCCCTCGGATTCCTTGTAGGAGGCCACAACCCTCCTCTCCTGCTTAGAAGCTTGGTTCTTCTTCTCCTCCTAGCCCCCATTCGCCCTCTCAACTGTTAGACGAACAGTCACCAACTCATTATAGTTGGTCGACAATCGCTCCCTCAACTGCTTGCCCTCCTCGATGGCCTCGCCCAACTAATGGTGAGTATCTCTCAATTCTCGGTGCAGGACTTCAACTCGCTCCTAGGCCTCTGCCACACTCTTTGTGTCCTCGTCTTCAATGGCAATCGCCACGTCTTGAGCCTCCTTCGCCCGTGCCTCGACTTCTTCAGCACAACAGATGGCCAGACCTATGTCTAAGGATAGTTCAGATGTCTCGACCTCCACCCTTCTACATGCCTCTATGAGGCGCTCCTCCGCCTCCTCGACTCGAAGGTGGGTTTGAGTCAACTGTGAGGATAACTCTGCAACTCGGACCTCCACTATTCTCCTCTCTTCTTCAGGCCATGTCTCTTGGGTTTGCAGGGCGGAGTTGGCCTAAGAGAGTAGACTGATTAGTGCCCCTACATCCCGCAGACAATTGACAAGCACCGTCATATAATGGTGGTGCTGTAGGAGCAAGGTGGTTAAAGAGGAAGACCAAAGAAAATAACAAATATGCTCAAGAAAGGGGCCTTACCAGGACTTTATTGTGAGAGTAGAGGTCAGCCAATACCCCTGGTGGGTAGCGGTATACCAAGCCAGCTAAGATGGGGTTGAGCGAACCCAGATAGTAGGTGGCGGCCGGCTCGGTCTCCTCCCACAACTGCTGGTCCTTGGTTAGCCCCTCCTAACATGGCTTCAAGGGGGCACCCGGGGACGAAGCCATGCAGCCGAGCTCAGCAACAGTAGACGAGCAGGAGGCGAAGAAGCTCCAATTTGTCGAGGCATCAACAAATGGAGGTGGGGGGACGACCTGCAGAACCTCAATGGTGCCATTCCCCGAGGGGACAGAGGGCTCCTCAACCGCCCCCTCACATGGCGATGTCACCATAGGTGGACCCAAGGATGGGTCTGAAGAAGATACACGAGGATCCTCCCCTGTTGGAGACAATTGCGAGTTAGGACCTTCTTTAATAGATGGCTCCATATGTGGAGCTGCAACCCCAAGAGATGGTGCTGTTGAATCTCATATTTTGATGATGAAATCAATTGATGTATTTGTGATCTAATGTGCATTTAAGTGATACAGGACTAGCTTCGATCAAAAAGAGGTAAATTGATTAAAGCAGGAGAAATCGAACGTTGGGCCGAAGTGAACATGTCAGAAGATTGGATGTTGGACTGGAGGATCAATCGACGTATCGGCAGAAGGCTTCGTGCCATGAGTTCAGGCATCGGGCCAAGAAGATTGGACATTGCACTAAGGAGATCGAATGTTGTGGGAAGACATCATGCCGATTGGGCAATATGCCAAAGGAGAGGACGATGTGCCGAAGGATCGGACGAAGCGTCGAATAAACCAATGACATGCCGGACAACATAGGATTCATGCTTGTAATAATTTGTCTAGATCGAGTTAGTTTAGGTCTAATTGAGTCGGTATTGGGGTAAAACAATGCCAACTCAATTAGGGGCTAATTGGGCCTGAATCAGGGCTGAATTTGGCCTATTGTATGGCTCATTCAGTGTCCTATAGCAGGGTCTGGCGATGGTACCACCCAGACACAATCTTCAAGATTGTGTCAGGCGGTGGTATTGCCCAGACATAGTCTTAAAGATTATGTCAAGAGGTGGTACCGCCCAGACACAGTCTCCCAAACTATGTCAGGTGGTAGTACCTCCAGACTGAGCAGTGGTACTACCTAGTGTCAGTGCTACAGGCGATGGTCCCGCCCAGCACAGGCGATGGTACCGCCAATACCTGGGAAACCCAGAATGAACCTTTTTTTGCTCTAATTTTGAAGTCATTTAGGGTCTATAAATACCCCAGATATTCCCGCATGGAGTAGTAAGAATTGAGTTGAAAAAGGGGGAAAGAATGCTTGAAAAAAATTAGGAAACTCTCTTAGGATTTAGGGTCACTTCTTCCTAGTATTTAGAAGTTCGTCTAAAGGAAGAAGTGGGGTCCAAGAAAGAGAGGCTTGTAAGAGTTGTCTCCTAAACCCGTGAAAACGAGAAAGAGTGTAAATGGGTAGTTGATCTTCGCCTATTGAAGGAAGATTGGTAGTGGAAGACGGTGGCCTCGAGTGAAGAGGAATCGGGAGTGGATGTAGGTCACAATGATCGAACCACTATAAAATCTAGTTTGCATTTACTTTAAGCTCTTTACTTTCATTACAAACTGATTTCTTAATTTACTACGCTTACAAACGTGTTTCAAGTTAAACTTACATTTCCGATATCGGTTTTTATCGAAACAAAGATTTTTTAAATCGATGTTTTTATCCGCTGCATTAATTCACCCCCCCTCTTAGTGCCGACTCGATTCTAACAGGTGCAATATGGAGCTAGAATTGTGATGCTAGTTGCCTGGAGGTAGCCTCTTCATATGGCTCTAGGGTCAACTCAAACAATGGCACTAGAGAAGTGATAGCAACAGGATTGGGACTCCCAGTCAAGAGTCCCATAAGAGAGACAAGGGCGGCTCCTAAGAGGCCCCCACCCCCGTGGGCGATCCTGACCCAAGAGACGGAGCCACCTTTATCGCCATGGGTAGCAACTCTTCCACGGGCAATGGCTCCGGGGGCTTAGCAGGGGCCCCCCGATGCCTCTTTCAGGGGCGAAGGCATACAACATCATGCTTACCCGAGGACCCCAAAGAAGCCAAAACCCTCACAAGGGGTTGTGGGTCCCCCTTGAATAGGCCGGTGCCATCCTCGGAGCTTCCGGAGGCCCCGATAGGAGGGCCATGAAAGGAGCCCCGAGCCCTTGATGGTTGCTCGCTCGTCAATAGGCCCTCGCCAGGCCTAGAGAAGGAAGTAGAAGGGTGCCACTTCTTCAGCTCTCAAAGATTCATACCTGCCAAAGGACCATAGAGTAAGAGTCAGAGACAAGTAAGAAAGAGTCAAAAAAGAAAAGAATAATCATACTAGATGGGGCCAAAGGAGGAGTGGCCTCCACTGAACAGGCTTCCTCCTCATGTTCTGTGGGCCCAGATGAGAAGAACCCTCATATCTTCTCCAAGGCCTCAGCTTCGTTCGAGAACAGGGGAGGCAACGTGTTGTCTATGGTGTGCGTTGCCCAAACCACTGGGAAGCCCCAGTCTTAGCTTCCGTTGATGATGAAGGAGCAACTCCTCCACCCCTTGCTATAGGAAGCCACTCCACTTATCATCAACCCTACACAGGGGGACAAGTAGTAACTGCTTGGCCCCCAACTCAATCGAAAGCACGAGCAAACGAGGTCATGAGATGATGCCATCCCCACATCATTGTATGCCCTGAGGAAGACCCTCAAGAAACGCCAATAATTTCGCGCCATCTGGGAAGGCAAAATCCGCTAATATCCCAAACATGAAGCCACTATCGGAGGAACGAGAAGGCGTAGCCCAACATCCACAGCTTCGATGGAGATGGAGAGGCAGAATCCCCAGAGAGTCGGTGGAAAGGGTGAGTCTGGCAGATAGAACAAACTCTGGCAAAACTGGGAAGTAGTTGCGTAGTGCCTCTACCTACCACGAGGTCACCATGGAATTACAATCGAGAGCCTCCATCTACACCAGGTCTTGCGAGACCGTGGGAGTCTTAGAAGGTTTGTTCCTCGCAAACGAAGAGCTCACCTGAACCACCTTTCGGAAGGAGGTGATCAACTTTTCGGCATCCCCTCGGTGCCGAGAAAGAGGACGAAAGGCAATCAGAAGGTCGTCACCAAAAGAGGACGACCCCAAAGGAGAAGGCAGAGTTTTGTTGGAGGAGGAAGACATCTTAGTCCACACTGAAGTGTTCGATGGCCAACAACAAAAGCAGCGATGGAGGCAAAAGAGTAGGAGAATACCATATAAAGGAAATTCCCCACCCAATAGGCATTAATTTGATGTAATGGCATGCCTAGGGACCACCCGAGTAATGATGGTGAAGATCGTATCATCTGCCCCAGTGCAATCGCAAAAGCATCGGAAGAGGGGCACTCGGATCCTCAAGTGGATCAAGCTCATAGAGGAGGATTCCACCAAAAGGGGCATAAGTGATCAGGATAAGGTGACACATCATATCCCGAGTGGAATACCTCGCAATGACAAAAACCACCTTCAATGCGGAGGAATCTAACCTCAATGGATCCAGTCTCTTGCCTTAATGTGGTTGAGCCGAACCTCCAGATAGGTTTGGACCCCCACTTCAATGTAGTTGAGTCTGACCCTGGACAGATCCTATCTCCCACCTTAATCGGTTGAGCTAAATCTCCGGAGGGGTCCAAAGCCCCACTTTAATGTGGTAGAGTCTGACCCTGGACGAATCTTGTCTCCCGCCTTAAAGCGGTTGAGCTAAACCTCCAAATGAGTCTAAACCCCCACTTCAATGTGGCTGAGTTTGACCCCAGATGGATCCAGTCTCCCGCCTTAATGCGGTTGAGCTGAACCTCTGAATGGGTCTAGATGTTTGATTCAACACGGTTGAGTCTGACCCCGGACAGATCCTATCTTCCACCTTAATGCAGTTGAGTCGAACCTCCAAATGGGTCCGGACCCCCGCTTCAATGCGGTTGAGTCCGACCCTAAACGGATCCAGTCTCTCACCTTAATGCAGTTGAGTTGAACCTCCGGATGGGTCCAGACCTCCGCTTCAACGCTGTTGAGTCCGACCCCAAATGGATCTAGTCTCTCGCCTTAATGCGGTTGAGCCAAACCTCTGGATGGGTCTAGACCTCCGCTTCAACGCGGCTAAGTCCAACCTCGAATGGATCCAGTCTCTCGCCTTAATACGGTTGAGCCAAACCTCCAAATGGGTCTGGACGTTCGCTTCAATGAGGTTAAGTTTGACCTTGGACAGGCCTGCTAGTCATAGGTGTCTTGCAAGCCAATCACGTGAGTGATGGCACGTGTGGCATGATATGCATTCTTTTTACTGATTATATTATTTGGTATTTTATCACTTTATATTATCTATTGCATAAATATATTGTGATGTCCATGGATCTATGCTATGGGAATCAGATCGTGATGAGATCATGATAATGAGGCCAATTCGTCTTTAAACACAGATTATAAATAATCCTAGTTATAGGTTACTCGAGAGGGACATCGAGATAACTAGACAAACTAGTGTACTATATACTCATACATATGATGGAGGCAATCGGTCTCCTAGCTGCTCGTGTGGGGACACTAGAGATACAGTGCAGGTGCTCATTGGAGAATGAGTTCATTGATTGATCCGCTCACGGAATGCTCGATAGTTAATGATACCTCATTGTCAGATAGTGATTTCGTTGTCCCAATAGTGTACTTGGTCCTTAGACTAGAGACACCAAGGATATCCTGTATGAGTACTCTATTCTTTAATACCGGACGTATAGGCCTGGAAGTTTCAAATTTAGCACAATCGGTCATCGGGAGTGGCAGCCAACCTTACGAGGACTATTGAGTGTCGATAGAGGATCATCCACTCTCGGTATCATGAGAGAAATATCTCATGTGTTCTTGCTTAGACAAATCTTTGGCTAGGGTCATTCGGATTAAGAGAGAAAGAGTTCTCTAGAAGAATCCGATTAGAGCGAGACTCAAGTAGAAACTGTATGGACCTAACAGTACCATGCCTGATATACGATCTTTGGGGTATTATATGGATGAGAGACTATAGATACACGGTAACTAAGGATAGATAGGTTCAATGGATTGGATTCCCCTGTATCGTCTAGGGACTGTGGCGTAGTGGCCTAGCACGTCCGCAATCAATGAGTCGAGTGAATTATTATGAAAATAATAATTCACTAAGCCAGAAGGAGTTCTGACAGGTATGACTTACGGTCGGCTTGATATTGGGCCCAGAGGGTCACACACATATGGTAGCCATTACGATGAGTAGAGGTTCAGATATGAGATATCCACCGGAGCCCCTATCTTATCGGATATCCAATAAGCCCATGAATTATTGGATCCTGTGGATGAGATCAAATAAGAGCCAATGAGAGATTATGGGATAAAGATCCACTATTCTAAGAGGCTTGTGTTGAATCTTGGATTTTGACAATGAAACTAATTAATAGAGTTTATAATCTAATCTACGTTTTGAGTAACGCAGGACTAGCTTCAATCATGAAGAGATAATTAAAACAGGAAGAATCAATGTTGGGATAGAGTGGAACATGTTAGAATATTGGACGTTGAGCCGGAGGATCGGTCGATGTGTTGGTAGAAGGCTTCGTGCCATGAGTTCGGGCATCGAGCCAAGAAGATCGAATATTGCGCCAAGGAGATCGGATGTTGCGAGAAGGCAACATGCCGATTGGGCAATATACCGAAGGAGAGGATGATGCGCTGAAGGGTCGGACAAAGTGCCTAATGAACCAATGACATGTCGGACAACATGCGATTAATGCTTTGTGATAATTGTCTAGATCGAAGTAATTTTAGTTCTAATTGGGTTAGTTTAGAATATAATTAGACTAACTCAATTAAGAGCCAATAGGGCCTATGTTGGGGCTGTTTTGTGCCAAGAAAAAGGCCCATTTAGTGATCCAAAAGTTGGGTTAGGCGATGGCACCATCGGTTCAAGTGGTGGCACCGCTAGAGGCTTAGTTTCCAAGACACAATCTCTGATACTATGTTAGGTGGCACCGCCCAGTGTTAGGCGGTGGTACCGCCCAGACAGTCTCCCAAACTATGTCAGGCGGTGGTACCGCCAAACTAGGCGATAGTACCACCTAGTGTCATTGCTACAGGTGGTAGTATCGCCAGGACTTGGAAAACCCAAGATGAGACCTTTTTTGGCTCTATGTTTAAAATTATTTAGGGTCTATAAATACCCTAGCTATTCCTACATGGAGATGCAAGAATTAAGCATAAAGAGGAAATAATTCTAAGTTGTAAAAGTGTTGAAAAGATTGAGTTCCCTCCTCCTTAAGTTTAGAGGTTATTCTACGAGAGATGTGTGAGGGTTACCTTGAGGGGTGTAAAGGTTATCTCCAGAACCTATGAAAAGGAGAAAGAGTGTAAAAGGGTAGTTGATCTTCGCCTATTGAAAGAAGATCGGTAGTGAAAGCTGGGGGCGTCGAGTGAAGAGGAATTGAGAGTAAATGTAGGTTACGATGACCGAACCATTATAAATCTGATTTGCATTTACTTTGAGCTTTTTATTTTCATTGCAAACTAATTTCTTATATTCACTACGCTTATGAACGCGTTTTCAAGTTAACATCTTTCCGATCTATTTTCATCAAATAAGAATTTTTAAACCAACGTGATTTTATCGTAAACACTAATTCACTGCCCCCTCTTAGTGCCGACTAGGTCCTAATAGTTAATATCAGAGCCACGTTTGTCTCCATTGGATTAACACCCAAGAGAGATGACTTTTTTTTGCTTTCAAGAGGGTCTTTCTATCACTCATCCTCCTATGTTCAATAGGACGGACTACACTTATTGAAAAACTCGGATGAGAGTTTTCTTGCTTTCTTTGAACTTTGATTTATGGAATATCGTTGAACTTGGTTTTCCAACCCATTCTAAACCTATGAATGAACGGAATGACTTTGCAAAAAAAATTATTTTCTTTAAATGCAAAAGCTATGAATGCTTTATTTTGCGCTTTGGATAAAAATGAGTTTAATCGTATTTCGACTTGTGAAACTGCATATGACATTTGGCACACTCTTGAAGTTACACATGAAGGCATAAATAGGATTAAAGATTCTAAAGTTAATTTTTTAATGCATGATTTTGAATTGTTTCATACGAAACCAAGCGAAACCATTGGAGATATGTACAATTGTTTTACATATGTCATCAATGGTTTAAAAGCACTTGGTAAAAGTTTTTCAAATTTTGAACTTGTAAATAAAATACTAAAATCTCATTCAAAAAGTTGGGATCCAAAAGTGATGACAATACAATAAGCAAAGGACCTGAGCAACCTTGCTCTTGAAGAACTTATTGGGTCATTACTGACCTATGAAATGACGTGCAAGGCACATGATGAACATGAAAATAACCTTCCAAAGAAGAGGAAGGATTTGACACTTAGAACAAAAGAAGACCACTTGCGTGAAAGCTCAAGTGATGTTGAACTTAATCTCCAAACAACAAAGTTTAAAAAGTTCATAAAACAAGAATAAAAAAATAATAATGAACTTAAAAAGAAGAGGTTGCCAAAGAAGAAGAAGGCACTCAAGACGACTTGGGACAAATCGAGTACCTCCAAAGACGATGAGTAAATCAACAAAGACAAAGTGGTGAACTACGCCTTAGTGGCTCTCAACGATGAGGTAAATGACTCACCCAAAACCCCTTTACTTTACTATGAAATTACTTGATGCTTTTCATGAGTTATTTTAAAATTAGTTAGTAAAAAATAAAAAAAATATTATCATGCTTCTCTTTCTAATGATTTTTAAAAAAATGATCATAACAATTGCATGTTTTATAAAGGAACAAAATGTTAGATTTAAATCTAATGCTTCTACACCTAATAAGATTAATCCTATCTATGTTTTATGAAGCAACAATGTGTATCTTTATCATTTTCGTATTGCTTTTCGGTTTTAAACAATAATGCATGTTTCGATTTGGCATAAAACACAAAGGCATGCTTGTATGAAATAAATCAAATAAATTGAAACTGTTGAATCTCGGATTTTGATGATGAAGTCAATTGTCATTTGTTATCTAATCCATATGTTGAGATAAGTGCAAATTTATTGCCTCCCATTAATCTAAATCCTCCTGCTATTCTTTGTTGGTCAATGCCACTATTTTCTAAAACTTTCGAGAGTTCGATGGAAGTCCGGACGGTCGTCGGAGGTTTTGCGGGAACAAATCCGAGAAGTCCTGGAGCTTGCCAAAGAAGCTCGTCGGAACTCGCCAAGTGGATCGTCGCAAGTCCAGGAGTTTGCCGGAAGTCCGCAGGAGCATCGCCGAAGGTTCGTCGGATGTTCGCCGGAAGCTCGCCGGAAGAAGCGATTGACGCATCGAAGCAAGCTGCAGTAAATGCCTTAAGAAATATCGTAGTTAGCACGATGATTAAGTTAGAAATGGGAGGTGATCCCATTAACTTAATCTTGGGGAAATTGGGCCCCTGAAAGACCCAAATTGGGCCGAATGGATCAGCCCATTCGAACCCAGAACTTTGGCCAGCGGTGGCACCGCCTGGGTGGGCGGTGGCACCGCCCGAGCTCAGTTTCCGAGCTCTGACTGGGCGGTGCAGCCGCCTCTGTCAGGAGGTTGAACCGCTTGAGCCCGGTCTCCGAGCTCTGGCTAGGCAGTGCAACCGCCCCTGACAAGCGGTTGAACCGCCTGAGCTCAGTCTTCGAGCTCTGGCAGGAGGTGCAACCGCCCATGTCAAGAGGTTGAACCGCCCAGGGCTCAGTCTTCGAGCTCTGCCAGGCGGTGCAACCGCCTGATCCCGGAATTCCGGGATTTGATCGTTTTGAGCTCCAAATTTGAACTGGGTTGGGGCCTATAAATACCCCACCCATTCAGCACTGAAAAGATACAGACCTACACCGAATTCTTGATCTTTTCTGTGATTCTAAGAGCTCAAATTTGTGTTAAGACCAAAAGTTCTCCTCTTTCTGTTCTTCAAGTCTTGAGTTGTAAAGAGAGGAGAGAAAGGTTCTGTAAGGGTTGTCTCCTGAGCCCGTCAAAAGGAGTGAAACTATAAAAGGGCAGTTGGCCTTCGCCTATTAAAGGAAGGCCTCTAGTTGACGTCGGCAACCTCGTCGGTGGAGGAAGCCAAAAGTGGAGTAGGTCAAGACTGACCGAACCACTCTAAATCTCTGGTTTGCTTTTACTTTGAGCACTTTATCATTACTACAAACCTCCTACATAGCTACTGCTCTCTACGCTTTTACGAACAAGCCTCTAAACTCTGATCTTTCTGAATCTGCATTCAAACGCAAATCGGTGTTTTCGTATGATCTTTAAATTGCAGTTTAAGTTTACGTTTTGATTCTATCTACAACTGCAAACTGTCTCCTGCGCTTTTACGAACGAGTTTCTAAGTTCAGATCTTTTCAAAACTGAGTGTAGACGCAAACTACGTAAAACTGCATTTAGACGTAAAACTGCATTTTAGACATAAACTGCGTTTAGACGTAAAACTGCGTTTTAAACGTAAAACTGCGTTTTAGACGTAAACTGAGTTTAGACACAAACTACGTTTAGACGTAAAACTACATTTTAGACGTAAACTGAGTTTAGACGTAAAACTGTGTTTAGACGCAAACTGCGCATAGACGCAAATTGCGCTTAGACGCAAACTGCGCTTAGACGCAAACAGCGTTTAGACGTAATCTGCTTTTAGACGCAAACTGCATTTAGACGCAAACTGCGTAAACTGCGCTTTGACGCAAACTGTATTTGAACGTAAACTGCACTTAATCATAAGTGATCTTAGAATCAGCTTTTGCATCAAAATAGTCTTTATCGAACGAACGCAGCTTTCGTTTTTAATCGCTGAAAGATTTCCGCTGCACTAATTCACCCCCCCCTCTTAGTGCTCTCGATCCTAACAATTGGTATCAGAGCTCGGTTTACTCTCAATCGGATTAAAACCCAAGAGAGATGGCATATGCCGGAAACCAAGAGGGCCATTCTATTACACGTCCACCCATGTTCAATGGAACGGACTACACCTATTGGAAGACCCGAATGAGGATCTTTCTTATTTCTATGGACTTTGAACTTTGGAATCTTGTCGAAAATGGATTTTCGAAGTCTTCTCTTCCAATGATCGATTGGAATGAATTGGAGAAGAAGGCTTTCGCTCTTAATGCAAAGGCTATGAATGCCTTATTTTGTGCGCTTGATAAAAACGAGTTCAACCGTGTTTCGGTTTGTGAAACCGCGTTTGATATTTGGCATACACTCGAAGTAACTCACGAAGGCACAAGTAGAGTGAAAGAGTCAAAAATCAATCTTTTGATACATTCTTTCGAACTCTTTCGGATGAAACCGAGCGAGACTATTGGCGACATGTTTACCCGTTTCACGGATGTCGTCAATGGTCTTAAAGGTCTCGGCAAAAGTTTTTCGAACTTTGAGCTTGTAAATAAGATTCTAAGATCCCTTCATAAGAGTTGGGACCCTAAAGTCACTACTATTCAAGAGGCGAAAGAGCTAAACAACTTTCCTCTTTAAGAACTAATCGGGTCATTAATGACCTATGAGATGACTTGTAAAGCACATGAAGAGCAAGAAGACATCCTTCCAAAGAACAGGAAGGATATGACACTCAGAACTTTAGAAGACCACTTGAAAGAAAACTCAAGTGATGAGGACTATGACGATGACTTGGCACTTCTAACAAGAAAATTTAAAAAATTCATTAAAAGAAACAAGTTCAAAAATGACACAAAAAATAAATTTGAACCCAAGAAGGACCAAGTTATTTGCTACGAGTGCAAAAAGCCGGGACACTACAAGAGTGACTGTCCCCAAGTCAAAAAGAGAACATCAAAGAAGAAGGCGCTCAAAGCAACGTGGGATGACTCGAGCGCATCCGAAGAAGAGGAGTCCAACACCGAGCAAGTTGCTCATTACACCTTAATGGCCATCGGAGAGGAGGTAACAAATTTAATTGATGCAGATTTATCATTTGATGAATTATTAAATGCCTTCCATAACTTATTTGATGAATGCAAGATTATTAGTAGAAAATACAAATTGCTAAAAAAGGAGCATGATAGTCTAACTTGTAAATTTGATAAGTTAAAAACTGAATATCATGATAGCTTAGTTTCATGTACAAAATGCCATGATCTAGAAACTCTCCAAAAGGAAAACTTGATACTTAAGGACACCTTGAAGAAATTCGAGGTTGGTAGCAAGTCCTTAAACATGATCCTTGCAAACAAGGGTCACGTTCCCAAAAGAAGTGGAATCAGATTTGTGAGAAGTCCTCACCAAAATCCAACCACCTTCATAAAAGGCCCCATCTTACATATTCAACACCAAAGCAAATGCAACTTTTGTTGCAAGAATGGACATAAAACACATTATTGTCCATTCAAGAAAGTTAGTCCAAATAAATTAATTTGGGTTCCTAAAGGAACGATAATAAACTCTATGCAACATGACAAACAATGTAGATCAGTTTTTGAGGCACCCAAAATTAGATGGGTACCTAAAGATCATCCCTTCTTGTAGAGACGTAAACCATCATAAGCTGGGAGCAAGAAACAATATCCTGCTCTTTGGATTCTCGATATTCATGACCTGAGATCCAAAAAGAACATGCAATGCTCCCTAGCCTAAATAAAAAAAGGGGGAAGAATTAGAAAGTCAAAATTACAAGAGCAATACAAGTACAATCCTATTTGATCCCCCAGAATTGGAAACCCATTATTCTCCCTTCATTAGATTTCCTAACCAATCAAATTCGTTTGGTTGTCACCTTCGAATCCGACTATATCATGAACTTACGTCTTGAAAACATATTTCATCATGAACTTACAAAACCTTACAAACTTGAATAATCAGTCATGTACGATATTTGAAATAGAACATGTGCGTCACAATATCTATCTTGTTCGTACAAAAGCTCTCATCTTAAAATGAAAATTCTTACGTAATTACGTAAGTAAAGTTGATTACTCCACAGATGAGAACTCTTCTCAAATCAAAAGCATTCAAATCAGACCAAAAAGCCCTCAGAACAAGTGCTCACCACTTGCAGGAGGTGGCACCGCCCAGCTAGCGGTTGAACCGCCGGCTGTCGCATGCAGCCAGCGGTTGAACCACCCAGCCAGCGGTGCAACCGCCAGCGGATCTGCCACTTTTAAGTGACGCTAGGGCCGGCGGTGGAACCGACCCTAAGTCACTTCCTTCTCCTCTCTTCACCTCCAAACCCTCCCCACTTCCATTTTTCCCTTCTTAGCATCTCATATACTCCTCATTTCGAAGCAAAAGACCAACAATCTCTCCTTCTCTTGAAGATATCACTCAAGGTATTCTCTAAGAATCCTCTAAATTCTGTTTTTGAATCATTTACTCTTACTTATAACCATCCTCTTAAAATAGCAGTAGTAATGGGCTCTAGAAGATCCCATAGGGACAAAGGGAAGAGGAGATTAGTAGAAGACTTTGATCTTACCCTTTTTGATTCAAAGTATCATGCTGAAAAATTTTCCTCCTTCGAATTTAGAAGTGTCAACAAGGGAAAACATGTAGATCTAGATGAGCTAAGAGACTTAGAAACAATCCAATGGTTTACAAACTTGGATCTTCTTCCAATTTTGCAAATTAAAGAACCCATCTATCCAAGACTTGTTAGATTGTTTTACAACAATCTACAAGTAGATGAAGAAGAGAGAGCGTCTACTTACCTCTTAGGGCAACATATCTCCATTACCGATAGTTTTATTTGCAACATGATAGGCATTCCGCTGAAAAATAGAGGTCTATATTTTAGAGGATCATGGGATAATGAAACAGTTGGGACAACATATGCCGAAGCCTTAGGAACAATTTTTGGTAATCCCAACTTAGAGATAGTTCCTAAAAGCTGTGAACATTTGCTACCACTAAACACCAAAGTACTTCATCATATCCTAACAAGCATCATTCTCCCTAAGCAATACCATCACGATGAAGTAAGTCAAATAGAATTAGGAACCATGTATTGGATCATGAAAGAACATGATATTTGTTTTGGTTACCTTATTCAACAAAACCAAACTGTCTTCTGCGCTTTTACAAAACATATTTCAAGTTCAGTATTTTTAGAATCTGCATTTAGACGTAAACCGGTTTTATCGTACGAACGAAGTTTTAAATCGTCGAAAGATTTCCGCTGCACTAATTCACCCCCCCCTCTTAGTGCTCTTGATCCTAACAGAAACAACTACAAAGAGAATGGATTTTGAAAATTTCTCTATCTCTATCTTATCGATTTTTTAATAAGAAATTGATAAATCTATTTATGTCATTTTGAATCTCTTGAAAGTGATTTTGATGATTTGATAAATTGAATGAGTTTAAAATAATGATGAATGTTTTGAAAATAAATGATTGTATCATGCTTGATGGTTTTACGTTTTAAAATTATACATGATGAGTTGAAGTAATGATAGTTTAAAAAATATTTATTTAAATGCATGAATCAACAATCTTTTTATCACATGAATCATGATTCCTTCACTTGATGACTCGATATTTCTTATGTATGAACCAAGTTCTCCTTTCTTCTTATCGTTTACTAAAGAGGAGATTTTTTTATACATCACGATTTTTCTTGTAAATTATAACTTGAAATTTTTTAATATATGAATTATGATCTTGACAACTTGAGATTTTTTATATAGGAATCGAGATCTTTTATTCTCCTATTTTCTTTTATTCTCCTATGTTCCTTTCTTCTTGGATGTTGAGCTTGAGAATCGGTTGACGTGTTGGCAGAAGGCTTCGAGCCATGAGTTCGGGCATTGGGCCAAGAAGATCGGACATTACGTGAAGGAGATCGGATGTTGTGAGAAGGCAACATACTGATTGGGCAATATGCCGAAGGAGAGGACAATGCACCGAAGGGTTAGACGAAGCACCGAATAAACCAATGACATATCAGACAACATGTGATTAATGATTTGTAATAATTATCTAGATCAAAGTAGTTTTAGTTCTAATTGGGTTGGTTTAGAATGTAATTAGGCCAACTTAATTAAGGGCCAATTAAACGGGGCTATTTTGAGCCAAGAGAAAGGCCCATTCAGTGACCCAAAAGTTGAGTCAAGCGGTGGCACCGCTAGAGGCTCAATCTTAAAGACAGTTTTCGAGACAGTGTTAGGCGATGGTACCACCAAACTAGGTGGTGGTACCGCCTAGACAATCTCCCATACTATTTCAGGCGATGGTACCGCTAGACTAGGTGATTGTACTACCCAGTATCAGTGCTGTAGGTAGTAGTACCACCCAACACAGGCGGTGGTACCACCAAGACCTGGGAAACCAAAGATGAGACCTTTTTTTACTCCATTTTTAAGTCATTTGGCGTCTATAAATATCTCAACTATTCCTGCATGGAGATATAAGAATTAAGCAGAAAGGAAAAAAAATTCTAAGTTGTAAAAGTGTTGAAAAGATTGAGTTCTCTCCTCCTTGAGCTTAGAGGTTGTTCTAAGGGATGTGTGTGAGAGTTACGTTAAGGGGTGTAAAGGTTATCTCCTGAACCTATAAAAATGACAAAGAGTGTAAAAGGGTAGTTGATCTTCGCCTATTAAAAGAAGATCGGTAGTGGAAGCCAGCGACCTTGAGTGAAAAGAAATCGGGAGTGGATGTAGGTCACAACGACTGAACCACTATAAATCTGGTTTGTATTTACTTTGAGCTTTTTATTTTTATTGCAAACTGATTTCTTACATTCACTATGCTTACGAACGTGTTTTCAAGTTAACATCTTTTCGATCAGTTTTCATCGAACGAGAATTTTTAAACCGATGTGATTTTATTATAAGCACTAATTCAACCCCCTCTTCTTTGTGCTGACTTGGTCCTAACAGCTTGGGTAGTTGGATAGATATCCAATACCCAATAAGGTATGATCCATTATGGTTAAGTTGACATGAGGTCTCTATAAATAGGAGGGAACTAAAGGTTCATAGGCTAGAGATTCTCTTGGTTGTCATCTCCTATTCTCCTCTCCCCTTCTCTTCCTCAAACAGGAGGCCTGGAGATTTTAGGAGCGTCGTCGTAGCCTGCTATGTGGATCACCGCTAGAGAGGATGGCGCTTGACTTCCTTCATCCTCTCCTACAGATCTATAGGGATTCAAGGATATACAATCTCCCTAGGTAACACAATCTTTCATATATATAGTTTTCGATTTTACGGATTTTACGCACCAATCTTCACACAACGACGAACACAATTTATGAGAAATTTAAGTATTTTTGTTTTATGTTCTTCTACTGCACATGTGATGTCGCCCCTATATTTCCCGATAGGGCCTAGTTCTCTACCTTGATGTAGCCAAGCTCAGCTACTTGAGGGATGCACCTAGGCCGAGCTTACACACCCCCAAGCCATGCACCTAGGCATGAAGACTTGAGGGTGGCACCCTGGATGAGTAAGAGTTAAAAAGAATTTGCTCCCGAGCCATGCACCTCGGTATGAAGCCCCAAGGGTTGTATCTAGGTCGAGCCTACACGCTCCCTAGCCATGCACCTCAACATGAAGACCTGAGGGTTGCACTTAGACCAAGCTTATACGCTCCCGTGCACTCGACATGAAGATCCGAGGTCTGCACCTCGGTCGAGTCTACGCACTCCCTAGCCATGCATCTCGACATGAAGACCTGAGGGTTGCACCTAGGTTGAGCTTATACACTTCCTAGTCGTGCACTTGGCATAAAGACCCGAGGCTTGCACCTAGGCCGAGTCTATGCACTCCCTAGCTGTGCACCTTGGCATGAAGACCCGAGGATGGCACCTCGGATGAGTAAGAGTTAAAAAGGACTTGCTCTCGAGCTATGCATCTCGGCGTGAAGACCCGAGGGTTACACCTAGGCCAAGCCTACGCGCTCCCTAGCCGTGCACCTTAGTATGAAGACTCGAGGGTTGCACCTAGGTCGAGCTTACATGCTCCCTAGATGTGCACTCAGCATAAGAACCCGAGGTCTGCACCTAGGTCGAGCCTACATGCTCCCTAGCCGTGCACCTCAGTATGAAGACCCGAGGGTGGCACCTTAGATGAGTAAGGGTTAAAAAGGATTTGCTCCCGAGCCATGCACCTCGGCGTGAGGCCTCAAGGGTTGCACCTAGGCCGAGCCTACACGCTCCCTAGCTGTGCACCTCGGTGAGAAGCCCTGAGGCCTACACCTAGGCCAAGCTTATGTGCTCCCTAGCTGTGCACCTCGGTAAGAAGCCCCGAGGCATACACCTAGGCTGACCCTACATGCTCCCTATTCGTGCACATCGACATGAAGACCCGAGGGTGGCACCTCGGATGAGTAAGAGTTAAAAAAGACTCGCTTTCGAGACATGCACCTCAGCATAAAGCCCCGAGGGCTGCACCTAAGCCAAGCTTACACGCTCCCTAGCCATGCACCTTAGTGAAAAGACCTAAGGGATGCACCTAGGCTAAGCTTACACGCTCCTGAGCCATGCACTCGACAAGAAGGACCCAGGACTATACCTTAGCCAGACCAACACATTCCAAACACCCCAGCCAACAAACCTCCATCAGAGCATGCACCAGATAGAAGATCACGCAAGTGTGCCCTCCAAAGAAAGGCCTCGAAGGATGCCTTTCCGAGAGGGGGCAAATGATAGGGACCGTTTTGCCCCACACCAACTCATTTGCCACCGAAGCCGATACCTAAGCAGGGCTCCAAGTCACTAGCCCCAAAATGGCACCGTAATGCATCCAGATGTACCCCACTAGCAATAACCGTTCTAGCTTATCAAAATCAAAGAATGATCAAGCGGTTCACCTAATCTTATCCCAGGCCAGCCAGTAAGAAGGCCAAGAGATCAGGTATAAAAAGGAACCCATCAGTTCATGCTGAAGGGGGGGGGCTCTCTCTCTCTCTCTCTCTACACACACACTCTCTCTCTCTCTCTCGATCATCTTAATTGCTAGAAAAAGCCATTAGATCTCTCTTGAGTATTAGACCAACTAAGAGAACTATGCTCTGATACTAATTATTATGATCATAATGACATTAAGAGGGGGGGTAGGGGTGAATTAATGTTATAGCAATTTTAATCAATTTTAAAGTTTGCTCAATATCTGTATCGAAAATGTGATTAACCAAAAGTGCAAGTAAAGGTTGTGAGTAAAGTAAATTAGTAATCAATAACAAATCAAGGCAAGAGAAGAAATGCAAACCGATCTATAATGGTTTAGTTATCCCGACCTACGTTCACTCCCGATTCTTCTTCCCTTGAGATAATTGGCTTTCACTACCGATCTTCTTTCCAATGGGCAAAGATCAACTACCCTTGTTACGACTCTTCTCCTTTTAGCAGGCTTAGGAGAGAACCTCCACACTCACTCTTTTACAATAGACCTCACCTCCTACAACCTAGAATCATTTTTGAACTCAAGAAGAAGGAAGAGACTCAAACAATGCTCAAAGAGAGAGTGTACAACACTTTTGTACTTAAGAATTAATACTCAATCACACAAGCATGAGTGGGGTATTTATAGACCCCAAAAAGCTTCAAGAATGGAGCCAAAAATTTAAATCCCTAAAATTTTGGGATATTGACGATACTACCATCGGCACCGGGCGGTACTACTATCATCATGGGGCTAAGAATCCAAGCTCTAGTGGTAGCACCATCGGCCTGGGCGATACTATCATCAAAACTATCGAAAAAGCATAATAGTGCTTTTCGATTGACTCAAGTGATACTATCGCTGGGGCCTAGCGGTACCACTACCTAGGCTTACTTTAGGTTATCGATTTGACCTTCTAATAGGCCCAATTCGGTCCTGGTTCAAGCTCAATGGGTTTCTTCACAAGTTGGTATGGTTTCGACCCAATACCAACTCAATTTGACAAAAAAAGATCTCAATCAAGACTTTAATAATCCAACCACATCTGGTATAATTATGAAGCTTTCAGTACGTTATACGCCATTCCGACATGTCGTCTGATCTTCCGGCACTTCGTCATTTCCTTCAACATATCACTCAATCTATCGGTATGTCGACTTTCTCACAGCATCCGATCTTTTGGTGCAATACCCGATCTTTCCAACATGATGCCCGATCTTAGAACACGAAGTCCAATCTTTAGCACATCAACCAATCCTCCAGCTCGACGTCCAATTCCCGACATGATACTTTTCTCAACACAACGTCTAATTCTCTTACTTCGATAATTTACCTTTTGATGGTTTGAGTTCATCATCGAAGTATTTCTTGCATTACTTATCTCAAAAGCATATTAGTCCATAAACTCATCAATTGATTTCATTATCAAAATCTGGGATTCAACACTACTACCATCATAGGCAGTACCATCGTTGGAAAAGTTGACAAGCACAAATAGTGCTTATCGACTGACTCAGACGATACCACCACTTTGGCCTAGAAGTACCACCACCCAAGCCTAGTTTAGGTCACTTGTTTCGCGTTCTAACGAGCTCAATTCAGCCCGTTTCAAGCCCGGCTTCAAACCCAATAGTTTTCTTGACAAGTGAATTTTCTTTCAGCCCAATACCAACTTAAATTGACCCAAAATGACCTCAATTAAGATCTTGACAAATCAACCACACATCCAGCACATTTACAAAACTTTCGACACGTCGTATGCTCTTTTGGAATATCGTTTGATCTTCCAACACTTCATCAAAACTTTTAGCGCATCGCCCTTTTCTTCGGTATATTACCAATTTCACTAGCGTATTGACTTTCCCATTACATTCAATCTTCCGATGCAATATCCAATCCTTCTCGCACGATATTCAAACCTTTAACACAAAATCCAATCTCCAACATGTCGACCAACCCTCCAACTAGACATCCAATTTTCAATACGATAATTTTTTGATACAACGTTCGACTCTCCTAATCGATAGTTAGCTCTTCGATAATCTGATTCTATGATCGAAGTATTTTTCTATATCACCTATCTCAAAAGCATATTAGTCTCATAAACTCATTAATTAATTTTATTATCAAAATTTAAGATTCAACATTTAGTCTAATTTAAAAAAATAATAAACAATGACAACAACTTGATCCATCTTTTATGTTGAGTCGTGAACGGAGTCTAAATATTTAAGTGATGGAATCTCATATCATATATCACCAACAACTTCAAATGAACAAAGCATGTAGCATCAATGTAATTTATATGTGATTTGAGAACATGATATGGTGAGACCAAATATTTGCGGAATTCCACATTTATTAACTTGTTCTCAGTACTTCTTTTGGAGCTTAACCAGGTTTTCAAATTTGGTTCTGAATTGACCCTGAAAAAAATGGCAAAAACAAATTCTTCTTAGTGAGGAGTTTCTTACTGATTAAGAAGCTTGCTTGAAATGGCAAAAACAAATTCATCTCAAAGAACAAATTCTTCTTAGTGAGGAGTTTCTTACTGATTAAATGGCAAACACAAAAATGGTTCTCAACAAATTCTCTTGCTTGAAGTGTCATATGCGAAGTGGCTACATAGCTACTCTTTTACAGGTTAATAGTACGAATCGATGTGTTGCACGTGTGGCTGCTTTTGCTAGATGTTATATTATCTTAACAATAAAGTTAAATTGAATGTCCAGTATAAAGCATAGACATAACATGAGTTGCATGCTATAATCTCGTAGGTATACAATACAAAAAAGGAGAACCCGTCTAAATCAAGCAAAAAGAAGAAACTAGATTATGTTGAACAACATGAAATTTCTTATGTAACATTTGCAGTCGAGAAGGATCACTCACAATGACACGAGATCCATCATCTTGTCAAGAGACGCACATTTCATGTAACCTGTAAGTTTCGAGGAAAGATTTGTCCAGATTCATGCATGTTCTCACAGTTCATAACATTGAATAATTTAAAGACTCAAACATTCAAAGTCAGGAACCAACAATACTAATCACAAGGCAATCATATCCACATGCCACACTCGATCCAGCATTGACAGCATACGACAATAATGGCCCAGTACATAAGATATGCCAATGTACTAGATTTCAAAGCTAACAAGAGAAGATAATACAAAATCATATTAGTGAAAGATTGAATAAAATTATAATATCACAATATTGAGAAAATTATTGAGACATTGACCCTTGTCTAAAAAGGTTTTGGACTTATCGTCTGCAAGCTTGATATATCCACAATGTCATAAACTAGGATCATTACGAACTGCAATATCTTGACATAGAGAAAGCAGGAGGACAAGTAAGATCCAGAGATATATCAAGGAAAAATAGGTCCACAATCTCATAGGCACTATGAAACCTGTATTGTATACATCATCGAAATTGTACCTCAACCGAGTATAACAAGTTCACCCAATCCGATAAATGTGCAAAACTAGTGGAGACCGCAAACCAGCTGTCTCTCAAACGGCAGAAATTCCGATCACAAAAAGGCAAGTGCTCACTGGCAGATTCTGTTAAATATCCATCAAATATTAATAGCATTACAAAGATGGTTGCACCTGTTATCATTCACTATTCAGGAGCATGACATATCACATCAAATAAAAGCATGCAGCTAATGATCTATCATATAAGAGTAAAACACCCAGTAGAGTAACACAACTTGGTAAGCATCACTTTAGGAATATCAAACAAAAAAAGACAGACATGCTAATAAACAATGGATTAAATCTAGTACCTCTGTCATTTGAGATGAGAATTTTCATAGCAAGGTCCACTCCAAAATTTTTCAGCAAATATCTTTTGATAATGTGGGTATCTTCGATGTTGTAGATTCACTGAAAAGGTACTGAAGCAAGGGAGCCACGACTGCGACACTCATACTGTTCCCCAACAAGGCGTACCTGCAGATAAAGTAGCATATAAATCTGCATTAATAAGCCAAGAAATGAACAGGTATCTTTATGCCATTAATCAGAACATTCTTTGTTCCAACAAATTCACTTGAAAATTCCCCCCTAAAACCACTTCTTTCATAGATAAAGCTGCAGACACATGTTTACAAAATTTCCTTAAACCATTTCACACCAAACAAATGGATGAAAGGATGGTTGATATCAAAACCCAGATGTATGAATGGAAAAAGAAAATAAAAGATTATATAGCATTAGTAACCAAACATAAACTACAAAAGAATTCATAAGTCTGCAAATATGAAACCCCAGATGTACAAATGGAGAAAAACTAAAAGCTTACATAGCATTAGTAACCAAACATAAACTACAAAAAGAATTCATAAGAAGCCTGCATCCCTAAATAGACAATTAAAGGATTTCAGAATACAAAATAAACATCTTCGAAAATGAAGTAGTGTTTTAACTCCCTAAAAGCTATTATGGTACAAACACTATCAATGCCAGTCCCAAGCTCATATGAAAAAGGTGGAGAATTGCATTAAGCCATTGACAGCCGATAACATGAACCTTAACCAGCAGATCCCAAATAACTAGGACATTACAATTTGTTGGTATTGTTATTGTTGTTGTTGCTACTATTTCAAGGTATAGAAACAAAACAAGCAACAAAATATATTATAAATTAAATATGGAAATGAGAGTATGTTCTTTTGATATGGACAAAAAGCAGTACTATATGACATGAAAACATCCATTCTAAAATCTACATGATGAGGCAAATGAAAATTAGTAACCAACCTGGAACAGATGACACATAGGCCCAAGTGGCTGAAAAACAATATGGAACTCTAACATTGCCATGATATCCCATTATTCTGTTTTGATTGTTCACTAGCAAATGGTAGCAAAAGCAACACTACAAGCTTCCACTGCACAATTTAATTGATTTTAAGCCTAAGGTAACCTTAAACAATAATCCATGATCTTTTAGTGTAACAAAAAGACCACATAACACTTTCCAGAAAAGTCTGTCAACTTCAACTGCAGCTTAATCTCTTAAGAACACAACTGGAAATCTTAAGTTACTTGTAAACTGGACTATAAAACAACTCACCGTTGCCTTAGGCTTGTATGTGACGGAAAGTGGAATTCCGCTGGAAAAGAATGCAAATTAGCAACCTGAAAACGGTTGAAAATTTTTAGGTCACATATACAAGTTAATTAGACATTGATCACATATCAAATGCATACCTCTCGGGGTGTAAAGAACCGAAGGCCAAGCTCTATCAAGGAGGGAGCTTCAAGTCTTGAGTTAATGTCCTATTACAAACAAAAAAATTATTTGAAAGAAATTTTTGCAGAAAAAGTTTGCTAAAAAACAACTAAACAGTTGTGCGAATGCCAAAGGAAAGAAAGCAAAAGGAGAGAAGAGTTGATACCCCAGAAGTAGCCAATAAGGAGCCTGTACCCTTTACATAACGATAGTAACTCTTGGTAAAACAACAGCAGCGCCTGGACTCAGGGAAGACTATATCTTTATCTTGGTCAAGGAATGGACACAAATAACAGTATTCAAGCAACCTCATAAACCTACTATTTGACAAGACAGAATTAGAATACAAGAGAATGAGACAAGGATACCCATGGCATTTCCCCACCTCTCAATCAAACTTGGTGCAACAGAGTAAATGTCCCAAGCATTCTTGTATGTCCCACCTCCATCATCTTCAAAAATTTTATCATTATCAATGTCTGCCAAGTGTTTAGGTGTACTAGTACTGATTGAAATTTTATCAATCATGTATTTACCATCAGCTGGGGAGGAAACAACCTCTGTGCCAAACCTAAATGTCATGTATTCTTGCTGATTTCCTGTAAGAAAATGTGTCTCTAAAAAGTTTATAATAGGCTCACAAGAACTGTTGAATTCTTCCTGATTTCCATCATTGCCATCAGACCCATCTGTTGACTGGTTATTTTTTGATGGCATGAAGGGAGAGGGTGTCCGTAGTATTAAGTTATTGCAGGATGGGTTTCGAAAAGACAAAGGTTTTCTCTTTGCCTGCAAAGTGACAAGCATTTTAGAAAAGATTGTTTACACTATGTGCAAAAGAAATCGATTCATGATGGCAGTGCTCCTATTATGCTTTCCATGAGTAATTACGCAAATAAACTAAAATAAGAATTTGTATAAATATACTCAAAGGTATTTCAGCAGTCTTTTTGAAAAAAATTATGCAGTGCTTTAGAAAGGCATTAGGGTGCTTGACTAGGCACTCAGATGAGGTGACTTCAACAAGGCACTGCCTAGGCATGCACCTCAATTGAGGTATTGGCTGATGAGATGCTAGCTTGGGTCTAGGATGAGATTCCAGCCCTTAAGTTTTGCACCCACCATCGGCGCATGACCCTCACTTTGTCATCTATTCCATAGACACTAACTAGTTATTGAATTATCGCAACAAATTATACAAAGAAAAAGAATGCATACCATGTCAAAATCTGGTATATATTAAAACAATCAAGCAATCAAAGCTCATCATGATCTGCAGAATAGTGTTGATCTTAATTCCAAACGAATGGGTTGAGAGATGGGGTTAACATTATCAAATGCAAAGGAAGATTTGGTATTTTTTAATTATCACATTTTGCTATGGGGTGCTGCAGTAAGGGCATATGTATTTGGAGAAGCAAAGACTTCCACTAGACAATAAAATGATAAATAAGACTAAGAACAAGTATAAAAACACCATGTTCAAGAATCTTAAAGGTTGAAAAGGAGGAAGTTGATTAGCACGAAGTAGAAGAAAAGATTTGAAGGATGTATATCAAGTGGTGAAAACGAGAACAAAGCTAATGTCAATGATGATGTAGTAGACCTTGATGACCATTAAAGCTCTTGTAGTAATATATGTTTTATTTTTTTGTATTTAGATATAAAAATTAAATTATTATTTTATTTATTGAGTACTCATACATACATACATACAAACATATATGTGTGTGTGTGTGTGTATATATATATATATATATATATATATATATATATATATATATATATATATATATATATATATATATATATATATATATATATATATATATATATATATATATATATATATATATATATATATATATATATATATATATATATATATATATATATACATATTTTATATTTTGATAATAATTATCTTGCATAGGTAATATGATATAAAATTCATTTTAGTTGAAGTTATTATTTACCTTAAATATATTTTCATAATATTTGTAATGTAAGTGCGTAGCTTTGCTCTGGCAAGTGCCTACGTGAGTGACTAGCACTTCATGCGATAAGGGAACCTGACACCCATAATGCCTTGGACTTTTGTCAGCCTCAAGACCATGGAAGCATCCTAGAAGCCAAGGTGACAATCACCAAACCAATTTAGTAATATAACACATCATTATTTACATTATCATAAATCGATTAGTTAGTACATGAGACAATTGTAAACACATTATGATGCTTCATAACTAAAGCAAAAAACTTTGAGAAATTCCTTTTCATGCCCAAGTTCAACAACAAACAAAAGTAATCAATATTGAATGGGCATACCAAGCAAAAGTACCGAGGCCTAGAATATGGTACTCCAAACTGCAATGGGCTCAAAATATATTCCTGTGTGACAAAACCAATTCCAGCCAACACTTCCATCATATGCTTGTGGGTATTGGAAGTCTGCAACAGAAGGTAAGGATTCCACTCAATAAGATCCAATAGATATGGATACGGAATCATAACTAGTTGAATAGAAACCTCAAATCCAACAACATTCTCCACAAACAACATTAGTGGAGGCTGCATCATATGTGGCATATTCTCAAGGATCTTGATGAAAGACAATGCTCGAGCATCAGCTGAGTCTTTCTGCAGACCTAGAAAAAACAACACAAATTAAATGTAAAGGCAAAGAAATCTGAATACAAAAAGCAACATCAAATAGTTTTAAAACACAACCTTGTCTAGTGTATGGTTGACATGGAGGAGAAAGGAGCCATGCATGTGCTTCATACTTGTCTAAATCAAGAGGAGTTAAAATTTGAATGTTTCCCTGTGACAAAGCAATAACTGATACATCAATGATGAACCAAGAGGGTTCCATATATCTCTCTAGGCTGCCACTCAAACTATCTAGATATTTTTCCTATTACATATTTCAGGCAAAGGCCCAGGGTAATGATTGTCTAATTGAAAAACATCCAAACCATATGAACATGCATCTATGTAGTGTAATCAAATATATCGATATAACTATTTATAATTGTTAATGTCCATATAAATAGGGCATGTGTTGTTTGAATTGTGTTGGTCAGCATGGTACCGATGGGCCAAACTTAAGGAAGCAAAAGCATATTCTAAGTTTTCCAGCATGTCACTTCTGATTTGTGCCACTATATAATCCAATATCACATGTATACAATGTTTTTCTTCGCAATAATGTCTAAATCACATTAAAAAGAAGATTATTTAATGCATTGTGCAACTATCTGTGCCTTACAAAACTGTGGCAGTCTTCTTATTGGATAGAAAATTTACGATTGCATTGACACATTATCTAACAAGATTGATGAATAGCACATCTGAAGTTCTAAATTGTAAACAGTGTTATTCATCATACTTGGAAAATTTTGAAGTAGTTGTTGTCTTGTATCCTTTCTTTCAACCAAATGAAAAGAAAATTGGTGCTTTTTTTGTTGATAAAATGTAGTGTCAAAAAAAGATTTTAAAAATAAAAGCAATAACATCTTGGATCGGTTTGTCATTAATGAAACCAGTTGTTGCTTTCAGCATCTAAGGATGATGACGTTTCACCAAGACCTTGGACATCAGAGTTGCTCTTTTATATCAATTTAGTTTGGATTTTGAAAATTGAACTCTAACGCTATTAAAAGACTTGTTTAAACAATACAAAGGAAACCCCATAGCTAAAAATAAAAAAAGAAACTGATCTCCTGCATCTAATCTAACACCAAACCATCACATATTTTACCAAATTAATTGATTTCCAAGACCAATTTTTAGTCCAGAAAAATATTTTAAAATTCTAGAGCACATTTTTCTAGTTGTGAACCATCTGCAATCTCCAAACTTCCAGGATACATGAGTTCAAATCATTCAAACTTGTCATCATTTCTCACTTGTGAGACTAGATATAATTCACGGTGGACACTACAATGAAAAGAATTAGCACATCGTTTATCCAAAGGAAAAATTGGAAGAAACAAAAATCCAAAGACAAAACAAGATCACTTGTGGAGTCGCAAGTTCGATAATTGGTCAACCTCCACAGGTACAGCTCCAACTGTCATTGCACAAGACCATGCAAAGCCTCCAACATGTCATCATCTTCCACTCCACTGGTCCACCGGTGGCAGTAGTAGAAGTTTGGTAGCAGTAACTACTACGAGGGATGGAGGGGAAGGAGAAGGAGAGACGAGGAACCTGGAAAGGACGATGGCCGAAGTTGTGCTCGTAGACATCGTTGGCGATGTTATTTATGTCGAACGCTTCCACCACGCGTCCTCGAATCCCAGCCCGAAGCAGGGAGTATCTCTGCAGCCGGCGCAAACGATTCGTCAGTTGACGAATGTTATATTATGGAGAGAACAACGAACGAAACCCTAGTAGCAGTAAGTATTCACCAAACGGATGAGATCCGGGAATCGCAGTACCCACCATTCCGCCAATGCCGCTGTAGAATTCGAGGATCCTCCAACAACGACAAATCTTTTCCTCCACCTCCATCTCCGTCTCCGTCTTCATCTCCATCTCTACCACCCGTCGGGTTCTTCCGGCTACATATGGATTAAAAATGGCTGCTGTTAGAATGGGTTTGTTGTTACGAATCGGAAAGGGCGTGAGATTTGGGCTTCACGAAGCGGCCCTGAGGGCCATGAAATTTTAAATTGTTAATTTTAAAAAATATAAATAATTTTAATTCAGAAATACTTTTCTTCAGCTCAATTAATCTAGTAAAAGCCAAACTGATTTTTATTTAAACATATCAAGCTCAATCGAATTTACTATCTTATATCGTTAATTGATTCAGATCGATTAATCAAATTGGTCCCACGCTCAAAATTTTAGAATCACTATGATCATATTCTAGTTGGCTGTGTTTCAATGCGATCATTGACCATATGATGTGAGCCCAATTTTATAAATCTTATAGTTCGACCAAATTGGACTGACATTCTAGTTCGATTTAATTAAATCGAACCGATTCACTAAATCGAATTAGTTCATTTTAAATATATATATATATATATATATATATATATATTATACATTGATTAATCGAATCAAATTAATTAATTTTTAACTGATTCAATTAGATAGATCCAAACGGATTTCGATTTAGACCTACCTCACCTTAATCGAACTGAATCAAAAATCAAATTAGTTTGATTCCACCCTTAATGATTTGATTAAAATGGGTCTGAACACACCTATCCTTTAACCTATAATCTTTAACATTTAAGAAAAGAATGGATTTGTTATCTCATCAATAAAGGACTTTAAATTAGAATGCTCCATAAGAACGATAAAGACCAAAATAGAAAAAGCTGCTTATCAAAATATTTTAACAATTCTATTCACTCCATTGTTTCATTCAAATACACGAGGCCAAGGCAATGCAACTGATAACAAAACCTTCAAGACCCAATGCAGCAGGGCTGGACCTCTTTTGTCAATTGCACAGTTAGCTTGAGTGCAGAAAGTTAAGTGATATATGCACATGCCTAACACAATGCTGATTTGAGATGGACAAAACACAAGGAGGAAAACATAACTGAAGAGAGTGTTGACTGGTTTAAACATTACAAAATGTGCCTTCAAGACCAGAATACACTTGTGGCATATGATCAAGGTGCCTTTCTCCTGCTTGCACTGCCACTTGGGGCTCTTGTAACAGTCGAGTCCGCTGAAGCATGCAAGTCCCGGGTCCCCACAGAAGGACTGCCCCGAAATCCACGAGCAACATGACTGCGAGGAGACTCAGAGTGCATTCCACTTTTCCAGCCACGGGCTTCCACCTCTAATGATTGCGCCTCCTCCATTAGCATGTTTAACTGATACAACAAGGACCGCAATCAGCTCATTTCAAACTGTGCACAATCATCTTTGACATCCTGAAAGAAAATATCAGTCCAGTTTACCCTGGTTTCATTTTCCTTCAACCGGCCTTGCAGAGCGCTTATCGTAGGGTTTAAACTACAAGAATCAAGATAACCAACATTAGCATCATAATCTTTCTTCAGGTAATCAAGATGAAAGATGGCATATGAACATAAAGATAACAGTATCTCTTCCCACCAATACTCCATTAGTTTGCAGAGGGAAGCCTGGTATGTTGATGTATGATGAACATAATTTAGGGGGTGTATCCTCCCATTGCTGGTGGAGACACGAAATCAATTAAGCAAAAAACTGAGTTGTCATAGACTTAGAAGTACAGATCGTAGAAGAATCATAGATCGAACAGAAGACGTACCACATGTTCTCAAATATGGCTTGCTTATACGCTGATCGTTCTTCTTCAAATAGTACATGCTGCATATCTGTAAATGACTTTAAGGGAGAGTTGAGCTTCAACATATACCTAGCTGGCAGAACTTCAAGTGGCACTTCCTTCCTAATGTACTCTGCACCACTGCCAGCCAATGCAAAGGAGAGAAACAGATTAGCACCATCAGATGGCTATTGAGCACTTAAAGTTGACATACAAAATGATTATGATCCACTTAAGCAATAAATACGTCTCCACACAGACAAAATAGCCAGACATATCAAGAAATAAGGCTAAAACAACAAAAGAAAGAATTTTATTCAAGGACTCGATAAGAAAAATTCACTTGATAGAGAGCATAGAAGAATTGTCTGAATCATATTTATGCAATACCTCTAGATAACCACAGCAAAATCATAAGCAAAACCACGTGACTCTACATTAAGTCCTACATCCACAGTGAAGTTGTAGAATCAACATCATTCAATAAACATGGAAGTAATTTCACAGGCCACAACCTAGAGAATAATATGTTCCTTCAGACAGAAGGCGTGACAGTAGCAGTTGGAACACCTCTAAATAAAGAGTTGATAAATGAGACATACAAAAAACACAAAAGGATAAGGGACAGGATAGAATAGGCATGATAAGAAAAAAAATGAATTTTCCAATTTTGATCACATAGCAAGTCAAGTTTGCCATGTTCGATAGTAAAATATCTGTACATACCAATCAGTTATGTCAGGCAAGGGCAATCATTTCTTAGCACAAACACTCCAACTAAAAGTAAACCACCACTTGTCCGACCAATGTTGCAAGTGATCTCTTTTCGTCAATCAGCAACGATATGCTAAAGCTTAAAACACAAATATGCAAAGGTTTTATGCTTTCCTTGAATGCTTTGTACATTAGGCACTTGCACACGGCAGTACCTAATACAATCAGCTAAAAGGCCCTTGTGAAAGCCAGTTGTTAAAGAATTAAATTGGAGTTCAACAAAAAGATATCTAATCAATAATCTTAAAGATATTACATAAATTTACTATCTTTCAGCCAAAAAATAAAGGACAGCTTAGTGTCCTATGTTCCTTCTGTAAAATAATGTCACTCAGGGTTAAACTAATATGTCAAACAATCAACCTAAAAATCGAAGGTAGCACCTTCTTTACGAACATTTAACAACAACCAGGAATGACTATACTTAATAATTAAATAAGCTGTTTATAGAAGAAAGTGTTGATGGTTTCCAAAATATCGACAAATAAAGTAAGAAGCAAAAAGCCATTTACCAAATAATCAGATTTGGAATTATGTTTAGTTATCATAAACCTGGAGCCTGTTATGGAGCTAACTTAATTGCCAGTTTGTGGCCCCACCCAACAGGCCCACTCATAGAACATGACAGCAATATGACCCATATGTGGATCAGAACCAGTGATTTAAAAAGCGCTAGGTACCAAAAGACGCCAATGTCCCAAAACGCCCAAGGCGCTAGGCACTCGCCCGAGCGAAGCGAGATGCTCTAAAATATTAAAATATAATAAATATATAATATAATTAATAAATATGATTATTTAAATAAAATATGACATTAAATTAAAAAGATCTAAAGTACCAAGTCACATTATCCATCTCCTAATAGCAAAAAATGTCAAAAAACTGAAAATTCAAAACAATAAAGTTTTACATTAAAGTCATTCATCATCATAATTAACATCATCGTCATTTTCAAACAATTCATCTTCATAAGTTCATTCTCTTACTCTAGTCCTTCTTCTTTATCAAAATATGTTTCATTCTCTTCAACAATAACAAGATCCGAGCTTGATGTCATTGCATTCATTTTTCTCTTTGTCATTTGTCTTATATATGTTTGTAATTCTTCAACACCTGAAGCTCTTGTCACATCTCCTCATGTCAAGCTATCATCTTCAAATACAAGCTCGTCTTCGGCATCTTGCAAGTTCACACTCATTTCTCTCACCAACCAATCATTTGAATCATCAATGTCTTGTAATGAGATCGGATCAATTCTATTTCGTAAATCATGATGAGCCTTCAAAGCTTAATTATACTTTATATAAACAAGATCATGTAATCGTTGATGCTCCAATCGATTTCTTCTCTTTGAGTGAATCTGTCATATCATATAATTTGAAAATATATTAATACATCTGTAAAAAAAATAAATTAAAATATTATGTTATGCTTGCATGCTCAAAGACACTCAATTTTCGCTCAAAACCCGCAGCACTACATGTCAAACTATGTATTTTGATAGCAACTTACTGTAAGTTCGAGGTGGAATTTCCAAATATACTCCACTATTCAATTGTAAAATTTATTTTATTATTAGCAATAACATAGTAACATACTTATTATTATAAGTGAAATTAATTATATCAAATTATTAATACTTGGGGATATAATTGTTTTGGATCGAACTGTCATTGGAATTTCAAAAAGACCATTGACATTCTTATAAAAAGATAATTCATAAATAATCGTATTTTGCACCTCAAGGCTTGAAACCAATCTTACAATGCACTGATATAACCCATTCAGAACGTCTCCATCAAACCCAACGAATGTGATCTTATAAAATAATTCTCAATTCAAATAATATCTTGCTGCATGTAAGGGATGATGAAGCTGACAATTCCATCTTTCGTCAATAATTACAAATATTTCTCATATTTTTTATTTTCATTAAAAAACTTTTGAATCATCTCCTTTACTTTATTCATAACCCCATAAATATATCACATTGCAGGCTTATTTTCATTATCTATCAACCGAATAACTCAAACAAGATAGCCCATTACTTTTAATATATAAACGATAAGATTTCAAAAGGACGACATTGAGATGATATCACTGGCCCTCCTGTCTTTCGCTTCTTTTGCCCATTTATTTGTCACTCATTTCTCCGAGGTAATCATGTTTCTCGGGTTATATTTTTGACGATACACACTCTGTAATGTTAAGAAGAAAGTAGTAAATCAAGTAACACCATATCTCACCAGTTCCTTATTGCTTGTAAATCCTATCATCATATTCAAAGCCCCAACATGATTATAAAGAAATCCAACAACAAAGATTGCCCTTTCTGAAGTTTTCTTGATTTCAGAGATCTTTCCAATATCCTCCAATATTAAATCAATATAATATGCCGCACATAGAGTCCGATATAAGTGTTTTATTTTTGTTTCAAGTAATTAACTTAAGACAAAGGATAACAAAAATAATAAGACTTAGAAGTTTAATACATCTTCCATTTAATTGAAGGCAAAGTAATTCAAAAATTCAAAAGATGAATCTTACCAACTAATATATAGTTGCTTCCATTGTCAGTTATAACTTGGACGACATTTTGTTCACCAATTTCTTCCACAAACTTGTCAAGCAAATCAAATATCTTTTCTCCAAATTTCACAAAACATGATGCATCTATTGACTTCACAAGCATGGTTCCTAAATAACAGTTAACCATAAAATTAATTATACTCCTACGTCTCCTGTGAGTCCAAACATCTAACATAATAGAGCAACAATATTTTACCCATGATTCTTTATGACCCTTTAATAAGTCATTTATATAATCTAACTTTTTTTTCAACAATGGAAGTCGCATCTCATAATAACTTGAAGGCTTTAATCTTGTACCATATCTTCTAATAGCTCCAATCATCTCCTTAAAATTTTCTAAACAAGTTGTACTAAGGGGAAGGCCAGCCTGATAGAAGAAGCGAGCAATGTGCTGAATTGTTCTTCCCCTTATTTCTTTATCATAAGCATCACTTATATTTGTTTGTCTTAATTTTGAACCTCATGTTTACCCTTATTGCTTCTGTGATCCTTGATACATATATAGGTCCATCGGTCCCTTTTTACTCTTCTTAGTAACCATAGCTTATTTTCCTTTTCTATCGTATACTTTTTTCCCACTTGAGTTAATACTCTCAAAATAATCTTCTTCTTCATCATCCCTGATACGTTCAACATTATTCTCTAGTAAAATCTCATAATATTCATTCTTTTACATTTTTTTTTATTTATATAAGCCAGCAGCTATTCTTTTACCTTAGGTGGACACTTCTTGTAGGCTGCTGTATTTTTGAAATTTCCTACTATATGCTACTTTGCACAAAAAATATCACTTCTAGTAGTCTTATCACAAAAAATGCAAGTAACTGCATTAGGATCTTTAGGATCCTTTAGTTAATTATATTTCCATGTAGGATCCTTTTTTGAATTCATTAAAGAATCTATTGAATTGCTTTGTATACTTATCATTTATCTTTAAACCCTAATAATAATTTTAAATAAACAAAGATTAGCAGTGTTAAAATCTAAATAGTATATTATTAATCTAATAAATAAAGATTATTTTATACAGTAATTAATAATCTACTGTTAACAATAGTAGGGAAGGGTAGAGATCGACAGTGAGAAGTCATGGTGAGAAGTTGCGGTGAGAAGCTAAGTCGTGGACAGCAGGAGGCAGCAAAGTCGGGGACAAATAGCACAAGGCAACAAAGTCATGGATAGACAACAGGAGGCAACAGACAACAACGAAAGCTACGGAGTCGCAACGGCAATAGACAACAGGAGGCAACGTACAAAAGCGATGACAACGGAGTCGTGTTGCGAACAACAGCAGGCAGTGGATAGAAGCAGCAACAGTGGACAACAGCAGAAGCTGAGGAGACTCGGTCAGCTATAGAGGAAGACTCGGAGGCAACAGGAGAAACCATCAGCGGCGAAGGCAAAGGGAGAAATCGTCAGCGGCGAACGTAGAGGGAGAAATCTTCGATGGCGGAAACAGTGAGAGAAGAGTGCGTAGGGTTGGGAGTCGGGGTCATGCACTAATATAACTTAAAAGTCTAATTCAGTCGCCCATATCACCCGAGCGCTCACCAAAAGCACCGGGCGCCTGGGCTCTCGAGCGAGCGCCCAAGCGTCACCTGGCCCTTAAACGAGGCACTCGGGCCTCGCCTCGCCTTGCCCGAGCGCTCGAGCGCCTTTTTAAATCACTGATCAGAACCCCATTACAAAGCAGGAAGAGTTGCCAACTATTATTCTGCCTCAAACAGGTTGAGATCTTGTTCAAATCCAACTCATGTTGTGCTTCAAATTGAGGCCTAGACCCTGTCATGGTCACATAAGCTCTAGGGGGCTGTCTACTATTGGGATCCCAAAAACCCCATAACAAAGGTTAAAACAAGATAGAACAGTATTATAAACAAAATTTTACATTATTAATCATTTTTTTAATTCTTAACCCAGTGTATCTAGGAATTTGGCACTAGGAATTAGCCTGAATATAAGACATTGTAAGCCACTTTAAGATATATCTTGGCAATTATTTACTCTTCCAAAAATTAAGTCATTCTTTTTTCCTTTAATTTGTCACTTAGATGCAATTCTTGCTCGAACTAAAAGAAGCACTGATTAAGGATATTAATCCCCAACAGATTCAAACATGCAAGAATTGACACAAGAAAGACAATACAACTAACTTCCAAAAACTCGAGGTAGCTATCCATGTGAAAGCATGAATGTGAGACACTAATTCTCTCATATATGTTGACAAAATAACATCATTAAAATCTACTGGATCACAATCAGTAGCGCAATAGATTGTCCAACATTGAGAAAGGACCCTAGGACAAAAACATATGCAAGGACACAACCATCAACAACAATGATATAACCTAGTCATTATTAAACAATACCTCATATCCATGTTTGAACGATGCAAGGCCTCCTGCATGCTTGGTGTCATATCTGAAGAGTCTGAATCAGCCCTCGCATTCTCTCTCATTCTTTGCTTTCCTAAATAATTGACATCAGCATAAGAAAAGAGCTCCCCTAAATCTGAAGATTTTCCTCCAACCTAAACAAAGCAATTGTTTTTTTATATCATAAAAAAATCACTGACAGACATTATTCTGACGGTCAGCATACTTAATAAGTATTTATCACGAGTAAAAAGAGTCATCAAAATGAAACAAAGTTCTACTCAATATATGACTTTTCTACTTGGCAAAAGAGCACAATGCTAGAACAAACAAAAGTTCCAAAGCGGCTAGATTCTTTAAAATCCTGCTTACATTAAAATTCAAAAGTTCTTCAATCATGAATAAAGCGCATGAATTCGCAAAAGCCTAATTGCATACGGTAGCATACGTATAGAATTCTAGGTTCAGCAGTGCAAGCAGGTAATGAACCATCAGCCATGCAGATAAGCAAACAAAAAAGGTGTTAATATCTCAGACAACTATCCACAAATTCACCCTAATCATTCTAAAAAGAGCAATACTAATGTGGCCCTTTTCTATCTTACAGCCTCACAAATGTATTCACTAGAAACCTTTTATGGGGCCCATGTGGAACCTCCATAGGCTTTAACTGAGTTTTAAATGGTCAGCGAGTAAACTGATTTAGTTTATGTATATAATAAAATTATGACATGACCTTAGAGGTGCTTGCTATACATGAGATCCTTTCCCCTCTTGCCTCTATCCCATCTTCGTCTCTTTCCTCTTTGCCCTCTACTTTCTCTCTTGACAGATGTTGATGACAGAAACAACAGTTGTGGATGGTGAGAACACAACAGTCTAGTGGATATGGTGAAATGCAAATAAAGTGGTGGCGACAACAATAAACTTTTTTCTCCTTTTCTCCTCCCCCTCCAACAAATGCAGGAAAGGAAAGCCAATGGCAGTCATGGTGACAGTTGCAGCACCTACTGTTGCCTTTCCTCATTCTCCTGTTCTTCGTGTTCCTCCAAGGGAGAGAGAGCAGCTGAAATTGGCCAATTCTTACCTAAATCAACCAATTCCAGTGACAAAGTGGAAAAATTGACTGGAACCAAGTAGGGAGTCATCTATCTTAACCTGGATCAGATAATCTGGCAAATTGTTACCTTTTAGTAGATAGGACGAGAAAAAATATAAGAATGTAGTAAATGTTATAAGCATAACTGTCCACAAAGATTTAAGAGAAAATGGTTTATAAGTCAAAAGAAATAGCAACATAACCACATTATAAGAGTGTGTAATGTAGACAATAGATGAAATAACAAAAGAAAGACAGTGCGCGGTGCTCCTACCAATATGGGGAGTACGGAGAGTCAATGTATGCAATTTTATCCCCTAAGCAAAAAGGTTTTTTGTATAACTCAATCTTGTCAAAACAACTTTATGCCAAGGTTCATGCTCTTGAAATAAGAACCTAGAAAATCAAAGAATGATTTTTAGTTCACGTAAAAGGATATGATATAAATAAGTTAATCCATAGTATATAAGACCAGGGTTTTGAATGTCGGTTTGGTACCTAGTTCGGTAATCTACTAAACCAATATGGTATTGGAAGACCAAGTGGTACAATGATTCATACCACCCAGTTCCAGCCCAAAAAGAAATAAAAAGTAATACCTACAAGCTACGTTTTTAATTTCGAATGATACCGCCTGTATTGGGTGGTATGTACCGGGCCGCTAGCAAACCAGTATGCGGACCGCCTGCTACCGGGCGGTACCGTCGATTGGGGTTGTTTCCGCTCCGTTACCATGCGAAATCGGTCGGTGACGATCAATTTCAACCGTCGCCGCCCGCTACGGGGCGGTATTAGCCTAGGGAGAAGGAAGAAGAGGAAGAAGAAAAGGGAGAACTTAAAGATCCAGCGCCGCTCTCCCTCGACGATCCCGAGTCGCCGGACACCGCATATGAGATGTCGCCTCCTCCTCGTCTGAGGCAACGAGGCTTCGGCGTCGTCGACTACTTCTCCTCATCCGTGCAGGTAGAAGAATCCTTGGTGATCGCCAAGGCTTCGCGGGGAGAAGAAAACGAGGTTTCTTCTCCCCACATGGGGAGAAGAAACGAGGCGACGTCACCCTTTTTTTTATTTTTTTATATATATATATATATATATATATATATATATATATATATATATATATATATATATATATATATATATATATATATATATACCGAGCGATATGCCAAAGCGTACCGCTCGGTATACTAGTACCGTACCGCACCGAGCTAAGCTCGACACTCCAGTACAATACGAAATTACGAACCTTGCCTACGAGTATAAAACCATAGGTCTGATACTGATCCTTTCTTGGACTAGTAAATACCAGTGAGTACAGGCAGCTAGCACATAATTTAGTCAGATGAAGTACTAGTACTAGTAGGCAATTCTTTTTTATTATTTTATCCATCAATACCAAGCAGTTTATGTCAGTAGACCACTCAATATCCTGGAACTATATCAATCCGACATATTGTCGAAACTGGTGATGGACCGAATCAAAATCTTTGCCACAAAAAAGAGATAATTTACAGAAGTAAAGAAATAGAAATACCAAAATCACTTTAGTTACAAGCATGACTCTCAAGAAACGAGACCTTGTAACTCCTTAAATCTCACAATGAATAATCAATGGAGGAAAGAAAATGATCTTATACCACTCAAAAAATTGTTTTATAAAGTTAAGGAGCAATAAGATCAATCATCACATCTACCATTTTTTGAAAATCTTCATTCCCATATTACTCCAAGAGATAACTTTCTTTATTAGCAAGATATTTAATTAGGGATTAGTTCTGTTGTAAACCATCTTTTATTGAGTATATCTTCCCAATTATCTTCCACTTTAGACTTAAATTCCTTTCTTATCCCCATAATCAATGTAGATGACAGAAATACATGAGATGTTGTCATGTGATAACTTATTACATATAAAATAACAAACCAATAAAATATTAAAACTAAAATAAGCATAGAAGTTCCTTCATCAAATGCTTCCAGTACGTAATTTCACCGACTAAAACAATCGACAAATCTTTGATCCAAGGATTGAAATTTCGTACCATACCGAAATTTTGAGATTCGCTCGGTACGGTATGACAGTACATTTCGGTATACCCCTCGGTATATATATATAT
>LVTN01000955.1:9390-27605 GCA_001649415.1 Musa itinerans | reverse complement strand
AGGCGCTCGGGCCTCGCCTCGCCCGAGCGCCTAGGCGAGCGCCCGAGCGCCTTTTTCAATCACTGGCTGCATTGCACTGTTTACGGTGTTACAATGCATTGCTACAGTGCACTGCTACAGTCAAAACCCGGTACATACCGCCCGGTAACGGGCGGTCCGCGTACCGATAACCTGTCGGACCGGTACGTACCGCCCGTACCGAGCGGTACACATCGAAATGGCAGACCATGACAAAACCTACCTGTTGATAGTGAGGGTGCTCACCATCGATGATGGGCGATAGTGTCAGACTATCAAGCGCTCGTATTCAAGCATTCATGTGCCCTAAACATTTAAACAGGTCGAAGCAGACCCACTTTAACGGGTCAAAGCAGACCGCTCGAAACGGGGTAATCCATATATTGGTTCATGCTCGTACCGATACATACTGCCCATTTTGTATTAGTCTGGACGAAACAACCCTTGCCCCGGGTCAAAGCAGAACTTCTACTTATTGGACATGTTTATCGATCCAACTTAACTATATTGTTAGTTCTTCTCTTACTATTATTAAAATTACTCTCATATATTTTGTCTTGGTCTTAGTTAATTTAAAAGATTTCATTTCCAAAGTTTGCTCTTCTAGCTCAAGATTAAAATTAATTTTATTTTAGACTTTTATAAACTATAATAATATTAGCAACAAATAGATCTATCTTGTATACGACTATTAAGTTCATTCATTAACAGTATAGAAAAGGTAAAAACTTAATATTGGTCTTCATATAATCCTATATTAATAAGAAATTCATTGGGTGCTCTTAACATTAGTGACTACACTATCTTTTATAACATCAATATATTTAGTTAACACATCTTTCTTTCCAAAAGCCCCCAATAATAGATCGTTTCAAAAAATATCATAGGATTTTTCTAAATCAATAAAATTTATATGTAAATCTTTCTTTTATTTCTCTATAATTTTTTATTACTTAATAAATAACTTTTCATTGTTAATCTTTCGGATAGAAAACTAAATTGATTTTCAAAAATATTTACTTCACATCTTATTCTACTAACAATTACTCTTTCTCGAAGCTTCTTTATATGACTCATCATCTTAATTCCTTGGTCACTAGAATAATTTTGGATATCACTATTATTCTTACAAATTGTTAGTAGAAAGCTTTTCCTTCCATCATTAAAATTTTATTAAATAAATTAGTCAATCAAAATATTCCTTGATCACCTAAATTCTTTAAAGCCTCAATAGGAATAATATCGAGCTCCACACTCTTACCTATTTTCAGCCTTTTTCTAAGGCTTATATTGCATTACTTGCTTTAATCTTATCAAGGTTTGTAATTTCGTATTATACCGGAGTTTCGAGCTCAGTTCGATATGGTACGGTATAAGTATACCGAGCGATACATTTCGATATACCGCTCGGTATATATATATATATAAATAAATAAAACGACAGCTTTGCTCGCATAAGGAGCCGCACGAAAAAAAAAAGAAAGGGGAGGCGACGTCGCCTCAGTTTCCCCGCGCAAAAAAAAAGAGAAAGGCGATGTCACCTAGGCTTCGTTGTCGCGTTGGATCTCCAGGTTTTCTTCTTTCTTCTCCCGCCGTCACCGATTGATGCTACCGCCCGGTAGCGGACGGTCCGTGTACTGGTCTGTTGACGAACTGGTATGTTTCGCCCGGTACAAGCGGTATTATTCAAAATTAAAATCCTTGAATCTTACAAATAAATCAATTATTACTAAGACTACCAACGTTATTTTTATTTAGAGCTAAGTTATTTAGAATATTCATTAAATAATTTATAAAAAAATCTCAATTTTTCCTTAATCTCCCTATTATTAATAAGAACCTTATGATTTTCATCTATAATGCATCTTATATTATCTAAATCCATGCACTTTCTTTTCATAGCTTGAACAATTTGAAATATATCCTTTTTGCCATTCTTAGTACTAACCTATTATAAAGAACTATCATAAATCTAGTATCTTGTCATACCTGCAATCTTTGTTGCCTCTTTTTTTGTTGCTACATATCTTATTAGATTCTCCTCATTTTTATAATTTTGTCAACATTAGAAGCATGATCTTTTAGTAGTAATCATTTTTTGAACTTTCTTGCATCATCACTAACTCTCTCTTAAAGCTACACAACTATCTTTAGATTCTCATATAATCTCCTTTATCATTCCTTTATCATGCTCCAAAATTCTTTGGTCATCATAGTCCACAAAGTATTGATATTGTCCCCTTTCAAGTTCTAAACCTCCTCTTTTTTTTATTATATATTTAATAATCCTTACATTATTATCTCTAAATTTTTTATTCCCTCATATCTTATTCTCATTATTCTAAAAACCGATGATAGAAACATATCATTGGAAAACAATAGCCTTGCACAAGTTATCTATATCATATCTTCGATTATTGATGTTTATTCCTTTATACAGATGCCCACATGTGAGAAAAAAGTAAAACTATATAATGACATCTTAATTTCTAAAATGAAGTAATCAAATTGACATTACCTTTTCTTAAGAATGTTTAACTTCATCTTTCCTCCTAAATATGCTCTTCTTATTTATAAGATCTTTATCTGGGATTAGTTTTCTTCCTTGTAGAATATCTTCAATTGAGCATATCTTCCAAACAATCTTTCTGTTTCAGAATAGTTTCATTTCTTCTTATGATCTTTCTTGGTGATGAAGAAATGCATAACATTATATTTGGCCAAGAAAAACAAACAAAAAGATGCAAAATAGTTCCCGCATCATCACTGCATCAGTTGATTCCAATATGATACAACCCATTGTATCACTAGTCATTCAAGGGCAATCTGGTAACACGATTTCTAAACCTTAAATTACATATACATAGGTTCTAGCAGTTGTGTAAGTAATGTATAAAAAACCTATTTCACCAAGTAGTTGTGAAATTAAGAGGCTCAAGCGCTCGCCTAGGCACTCAGGTGAGGTGAGACAAGGCCCAAGAGCCTTGTTTTGGGTTCATACGAGCGCCTTTAATTGGGCAACCCAAGTGCTCGCTTAGCTCAAATCAATTAGATTGAGCTTCAATTAGACCCATATTAATTGGTTTAGTTCAACCAAGATGGTTTACTTAAGTTACCAGCCCCGTAACACTCCTCCCCCACCCCCACTATGCGACCCCATCCATTTAACTAATCCTCAAATCCTCATCTTCCCTGTGCATGTGGAAGGCGGTCAGATCTCCTCTTCCAAGCGCGTGTGCAAGGCAGCAGTCGATGTTCATGCAAAGGAGGGAGGTACCTTCTTCTCTTGCCTCTCTCTCCTTCCCTCTCCCTCTCTCTGTCCCTCTCCCCTCCTCCTCGACCTCCCGCTGATTGACCCTTTGCTTGGCAAAGCAACTGCCCCGAGCTCCCCCCCATACCCCCCCCTCCCCCAATCCCCTCTTTCTTCTATCTACTTCTCCCAAACAGTGCTGCCACCCCCGAGACCTACTCTTTGCTTTTACCCTCAAGCCTCATGTGTTGTCCCATCTTACTTCACCACCCATTCTACCCGTCAGCCCTCTACTGCTATCTGCCTGACCTCCTGCCTACGCTATCTGCTTCTACCCAGCAGTGTCACACACGAGCTCCCCCATTCTGCTTCCCTTCAGCAGAGCTACTGTCCTCGAGCTCCCCCCACCTCCTCTTGCTTCTCCCCAGAAGACTTGTCGCACTCGAGCTCTTCCCCTCTCTGCTTCTTCCCGACAGCACCTCCCTACCCCATTCCTTTTTCTCTGCTTCTTCCCTTGATAATGCCCCATGCTTCTCTCTCTCCCCAATAGCCCCATCTGGCCTTCTCCTGAATTTAAATGTTAATTATTGTTAATAATGGTTAACTTTCATTAATAGTAGTTTATGATTGTTTAAGGGACTGAATTTATCAATTCTAGTATATTGGATTATCATTGCAGTTTTAGGATTCTGAATCATGGCAACAATTTTATAAATTTTATAATTATCTCCTTAATTATATTTTTTATAACTTTTATAATGGCGAGCACCTTAGCATTTTGGAACCTTGGTATTTTTAGGGCCGATGACACTGCCAAGTAGGCATGTACAATGGATGCAACAAATTGTAGAGTAGCTATTTGTTGGCCTAGGCAACTGCCTCGGTGATAATGTCCCAATATCAAGTTAAGCAGGTTTTGACTATGTCAAAAGTTCAGTACCAGTTGTTCGCCATACATAAAACAGAGAAATTTTCGTTAGATTAAACAATATATAAGCAATAAAAGGAATATTTCATATTACCTTACTAGCTTTGGACGCTCTAGAGTCTCCAGTATCTTGTTCAAAGCTTTCAGTCAATGCAGGTGTTGATACCAAGGTGTTGTCCGAGGAACTCCAAGATGATTCAACTTCTATAATGGAACTATTGGTAACAGGTGGTGCCTGCCTCTGTTTCCCATCCATCGATTGAAAAGCAATAACTTGAATCTTTCCCACCTGAAAGAACAAATAATGTATATCTTATTGAGCTAAATGATGCTTCGTGATATAGAAAGGTAGCATAAGATAGACCTTCTGGGCATCTTCACTAAAACAAGAAAATATCAGTCCAATGAAACCATGTTCCAGCAACTGATACATTGCTTGAGTTCGAACATCTGCAAATCAAAAGTTACCAACTTCAATAGATTAACAAAATGCACACGGAAAGGATCCAACAAATTCAGTTCAATATGTAAACCAAATATAAATATAGCTACACCTAAATAAATAATCAAGACAAGTCAAATCACAAAAACTTACATCCCCAACACTAAAAAGGTAAAAGGTAGAATATCTTGTGTGTTTATATCCTTACATCTTTACTGCATATGCTACTTCACATATTTATCTTTTTTGCATACATATATGTTATGGCAGCTCTTACAAGAGTGCATTTTTAGAAGGATGACTACATACATGCAGGTAGTGAACTTTTGAACAAAATAATCAACAAATTACATTTTAGAGAGATTAATGGTGGACAACAAGAGATAGGGTTGCATACATTAACCCACCACAAATCCTGCATTTGCAGGAGTCTTGAACATTTATTGGTGGTTAAAATCATTTTTCTGATCGTATGACAAAAGTCACTGATGGTCTTTAGTTCCAATAGTTTTCAGTGACCTTTTTTATCATTTTTTTGAAATAAAAGAGGGAAAATGTTAGAACCCTTGCAGATTCTAAACTTGGGGTTGATCTCTTTAGGGGATCGGCCTCCTTGGAACTCTATAGGGGTTCCTCCCTCCAAGTTGCTGCTCAAAGGCTGCAAAAAAGATTCATCTATTGCTTATCAAAAGAGGAGGAATACATGGCTATTTATAGGGCTTCTAAACCCTAACTCCTAATAGGACTCCTACTCAAGACTCTTACTTCTAACCAACTCCTAATATGACTCCTACTCAAGACTCTTACTTCTAACCAACTCCTAATATGACTCCTACTCAAGACTCTTACTTTTAACCAACTCCTAATATGACTCCTACTTAAGACTCCTATTCCTTTACAACTCTTATTTCTTCTCTAAGAAACATCCTCCTAACCCTAGCCGGCCTCTTCACCTCTTTAATAAGGGTCGGCTTAGGTAGGTTTTACATGAATGTCCTTCTCAATTAGGACTTTCCTAGCTAGAGTCGTAACAGAAAACTGTAGAAATTTACTGCATCAGGACTTAGTCTGACAGAGAACAAGTCTGAAAACCTTAATCCAAAGCTTAAATGAAGGAAAAATTTTATATTAGCCAAATTCACTCTTAATATGCTATTTTATACTTTCAAAGAACGTGTTTAACTTATCTAAATACATTATTTTTTATCAATAACCTACAGGGTCAAACCTGAGTGGAAGTTCAAATATTCAACGTAGTACCAGCTTTGTTATAGTCATGTTAGTTATAGAATACTAGTAAGTCATAACTTAACAATGGTCATTGTCGAAAGATATGAACTTTTCATCTTTTAGGTATATGAATATCATGTCAACCAGATCAAAAATTGATAACAAACTCGCTTTGCTGAAACCCAAAATTGAAACACCATTTACTTAATGAGATTTTGTAACGACGATCTCTGAACAAATCATGCATTAAATCATAAGATCCATAACAGAATGGTATTTTCTACATAATAATTTCCAACAAAACTAGACATGTTGATGATTTACCTCATATGCCAGTGAGACAACAATATGAAAATGAGGCTAAATAAGAAATTGATCACTAGTAGAAGGTGATTCTACAAATAAAAATGTTTATTTAGAAAATAACATTTTAAGGTTTAGCTTACTTTTACTTCCATCATTCACATTGCAATACTTAACCATATAAAGTTTCTATCAACAAATGAAACACCACAGATTACCAGAAATAAAAAAAGGTTAAAAAAGCTTTAAGAAAGTACACGTGGAATAATTAACTGATTTCTAATTTGTACTGATGAAACAAACACTGTGCAAACCGAAGCATCACATAAGCTGCTACATGCTTTGGTGCCTATAGCTATATGGTAACCTTGTGAACCATATGGGGACAAGCCCCTTTTTCTGTCATCCCTCTTACCAGATCAGCAATCAGCATCAGATGGGTATTATTTGAATGCCTAATTTAATCATTATATCTACTAAACTTTTGCCAGTTCTACATGGTTTATACAGGACCTATCATCTTCTCAAACAATAGATTAATATAATGTCATTCACCCTATAATGTTCAAGTGGTTTAAGTAATAAAACTATACTTGTTCGACATAAGTTCAACATCACCGATGTGATGGGTGATTTACAGGAACTGAATCCAAGTAGGGTGGTTCATGATCCACTGCCTTGATTCACTTGACTCTTGAGCAAACTGCTTAGTACGAATCAATATTTACTAGTTCGATCAAGTATCAATGTCAAAATGCATAGTTTGATACCAATACAATATTATTTAACAATAATAGATATTTTACTGCTATTGAGATTTATAAAAATTTATATGTTTAGTTAAGTTTAAAGTACTTAGATCTTTATTTATAGTTTCTATTAAAGTCTTTTTAGGTCTTCCTGTATATTTTCTCGTACCACCAATATTAATCATTTCACCTCTTCTAACTATCGCATCTAGAGGTCTCCTAGGCAAGGTCTTCAATTTCGAATAATACTGTCCGTATCGGACAGTATGTACCAGTCCATCAGCAAATCGATACACGAACCACCCGCTACCGAGCGATATTATATATATATATCGAGCGGTATACCGCTTGGTATACAGTACCATACCGTACCGAGCGAATCTCGAAACTCCGGTATGGTACGATATTTCAATCCTTGCTCCTAAACATATATTCATACCATCTTGAACAATTTTTTCTCATCTTATTGTCTATCGAAGCAATACCTAGCTGTTCACGAATACCAGTATAATATTATTCATTTTTTATTTTTATCATTTTATTTAATGATACCATGCAGTATGTCAATATACCACCTAGTGTACTAGTACTATACCAATGCAATAGATTACTGAAATCGATATCATACAGAGAATTATATCCTTGCTTCTTCCCCTTTGGAACTAAAGGTCTTTATCTTTAATTAGTTTATCTCTATTGTATTTATATTTTCCTCCATATCCTACGTCAAGATATTTGACATAGTATATCATTTTTTTAAAAATGTAGAAACAAAAGAAGAAACACACTAGGACACATGTTCACCAAAAAGGCTTTTGGAACCTTATCATTTAGTGGCAATTTGAATAACACAATATAAAGGAGTACAATAATATGATATTAACTTGTCTCAGTTATCTGGCACAGATTAATAAAGTATTAACACATTACAACTCAAAGCAGTCATTAGAATATTCAGCTTACCTACATGAGATGGAAGAACTGTAATGTGAGGATGTGAATGATACCACCCAATAACCCTTGTTGTTCTGCCTGTTGTCAGAGTCATTCTGTGCTAAAAGGTCAAGTTTTAAATGCAAAATTTCACATCCTCTAAGATCAAAGAAAAATTAATCTAACTAGATAATGGATATCTCAGCTTGAGCTGAAGCTGCAGCAAGCAACTCAGGATTAGTCTCCACACGATCTTTGCGCCGATCAGACCGCATCTGTGGGGATGCTCCCCAGATTAGTGCAGTCGCATTCCCACTATTTGAATACTACAAGGATCAGATTGTCAAAATATGCCTAAAAACGTAAAGAAGATAACGCAAAGGCACAAGAAGAAAGCAGAATGGCTGAAATTAAAGAAAAAATAACCCTTGCATTCTCCTACAACAATAAAAGCTTGCATTAGCATCCAATAAAGTATAGGATGAGAAAATCCATCACTAGAAGAGTTAAAAAGCATGTCCAATAGCTCATATAACTATTTTACTATCTAACAACTGATTAGAGCTTCCTACAAATAAAATCATTGTTCCAACTGCATCACAAGTTGTGATGGGCTCAAAATGCTTCTCTTGTTTTGGCTCCAAAGGCTATTTACGATCATGCTTATCCAAATATATCATCATGATTCCATCCATGTTTGTCCTTATTTGTGAAAGAGAAAGTGACTTGAGACCTTGTATAACTGTGGCTTCTTATGACAAGAAAAAATTCATGTCTATTATTGACAACTTCTTCCCAACTTGTGTTTCACTATAAGTTGCTCTCCCTGGACCACAACCATGTAGTTATGAAGAAACACCAAAAGCAAAGGCAGCTCTCTCTCTCAAAATAGGTCTACAATCACAATACCACTATCTCACTCGCAGCTCCAAGTTTTTCTGTAACAATCACCATGCCTATGTCAACTAAGGTCTTTTCATTTTTTAACATTCAACAACATATAACAAAATGGTTCCAGCAACATGATTAATTTTATCCAAATTATAAGAGTACATTGGTTTCAAATAAAATTTCAGAAATCACTACTAAAAGTAGTTCTCAATCAGATTCATTAGCCTATTTCGTAGAACCACACTAAATTTTGTCAGGTAATATGACATAAAGATCAAGAAAATGACACAAACAGGTGTCATACTCCCACTTGCAAGAACAGGCTTCATTACCTACCATCAAAATGTAAGCTTAAAAACAGTACAGGAATTCGCAACAATTCCTAAACACGATGAAAAGTGGTGGGCAGGGCAAGACATGTCAAGGTCATGCAACATATCACTAACAAACTCTTCAAATGGAACTTCATATTGCTATGAAATAAAAATTATAAACTGATCAAATAAGTTTTTTCCTTGGTCAAGCAAACCGTCTTCGTGCCCGGTAAAATTGAGAAAAATTTCCTACAACCTCTTTCTTCAGATCAATTGTCACATCATAGCTAAGTAGACGTCGAGCAACATAGTGATCTTATCTACAACACCAGAAAAGAGAAATTTCTAGCAGAAAAAGATTGACATCTCAAAAATAAAAATTCGTAAAATTCATACATAATTATTACCATAATATCCAGAAAAGGTAGAAACCTTGATAGAAAGAAATTGACAATCTGTAATATAAAACGTTGATTTCACCTAAAGTCATTCAAGTTAAATTTTTTATGATAATAGCACGATGAAGAAACACTATGCAGAATCATCACAACAAGAGGGAACAATCTAAAAGTACTTTTTAAATAAGTGAAACAAAAAGAAGGAAAAGGAAAAGAAACCCTAAACCATAGCTCCATCAATTATCACTGGACACCGAAAAAAAGCATTCTAGTAGGCAGCAAACGGATGAATCAACGCTAATTAATCGCAACTCCAAAATGACAATTTAAAATCCAACGATTTGCGAAGGAACAAAAGGATGCTTTCAAGATGGGAATTTTTTTTCGATCTATGATGTATTACTTGGATGTCGCCGAGGAGTAGACCCATGATCTCCTCTGTTTCGGTCGTGAGCGCGTGAGTAAGACAAGTGAGCCAGACCTCCTCTGCCATTTTCACCGACGTTAGAGACATCGCTCTGAACTCTCTTCTGAATCGCACGCGTGCGTCTCCCACTCTCCTTGAAAGGGATACTCTGGTGAGGGGAATCAAAGCCAAGACGATGAGAAAACTGGAAAAAAAAATGAAGGGACGGCAAAATTGCCTATCTAGCCTTCCAAAGTTACTCATATTCGTTTTTAACCCTATAATTTTTTTTAATTTGTATATATTATCGTAATTAATCTACATGAGTTGGCTGTCTCGTTTATATTAAATAACTTTTAAGAACTCATGGGGATAAAATAAAAAACGAACGAGTATTTTAGACGAATCAAACTATATATTTTTAAATTATAATAAATTAATATCAATCACTAGTTGTTGGTGCACATGTTGATTGTCCGAGCGGAAAGTTGACTTAGGATCTAACTTGGTCTATCTTCTAGCAAGCATCATGTAAACACTACATTAGGGGCGTTCCTGGTAACACCCCTTTAACGCTCAAGTCTGAATGAACAAGTCAGACAGGTCAAATATATTGGACTGTATGGAGGTTTGTTTATGAGAGCTAGCCATAATTGTCTCTATTGGGGTCAAGCTATTATACATGTTGGTTACATCAAGTGAAACTACCACCAATCAATCGGGCTCGTTACAACTATTCCATGCCCTTTTTATAGGATTCTAACCCGATCAAATGTTAACTATCAGAGGACAAGAAAAAGCCCTCGGAGATCAAGTCGTAGAGGCACAACCTAGGTCGGGAAACACACAGCTTATACTAAATCGAGATACGATAACGAGACAGTAGTCAATTTAGCTGAAATGCAATCATGATTAAATCGCAATTATGAATGTCCTATATAGACTCTAAGTCACGCAGGACTTTAGGATCCATCGAAGACTCATCCCCAGAAGAAGATGAGTTAACCTACACCACCCGTTGGGATGGAGTAGGGACCTCGACGGTCCAATGACTCATGAACCAGAATTGGAGGAAGGGGAAGACATCACGACCTATTTTGGACATCGGAGAATCGACGAAGGTGGGGAAAAGATGAGCTAACTTTTGGGGCAATAGCAAAAGATCGAGTAAGGACATAGGAACACAAGGAAGCAAGAGCTAAGGGGAAGGCTAGGGCATCGAATAAGTCTTTCCCTAGCAGCCAAAGGGGTATGAAGTAGCAGCCACCCCCACCCCAGGGAGCCAGGGCCTAGGGGGAAGGCTAGGGCATCGAATAAGTCTTTCCCTAGCAGCCAAAGGGGTATGAAGTAGCAGCCACCCCCTCACCTTCTGTAGTAGGACAATTATCCCTAGCTTGATCCGCTTCGGGACAACATTGCTAGTCATAAGTGCTCTGCAAGTCAGTTACATGAGTGATGGCACGTGTGATATGACAGTTTTTTTGCTTATTATTATGACATTTTTTCACTTTATATTGCTTGATTCATAAATATATTGTGATATCCATGGATTTGTGCAATAGGAATCGAATCGTGATGAGATCACGATAATGAGACCGATTCACCTTTAAATACATACCCTAAATAATCCTAGTCATAGGTTACTCAAGAGGAACATCAAGATAACCGGATAGACTGGTGTGTTGTATGTTGAATTTTAGATTTTAATGATAAAATCAATTGATAGTGTTTATATTTAATTTACATTTTAAGTGATGCAGGAAGCTTCGATCAGGGAGAGACAATTAAAACAGGAAGAATCATGTTAGGTCGAAGAAGAATATGTCAGAAGATTGGATGTCGAACCAAAGGATCGGTCGACGTATCAACAGAAGGCTTCGGGCTATGGGTTCGAGCATCAGGCTAAGAAGAGTGGATATTACACGAAGGAAATCAAAGTTGCAGAGGTCAATTGGCCGATTGAGCAATAGGTTGCAATAGAGGACGATGCGCCGAACAATCGGATGAGGCGTCGATGAACCAATGACATGCCGAACAACATTTAATTAGCTTAGTAATAATTATCTAGATCGAAGTATGTTTTATTTGTGCAGGATTAACTATTATAGCGATCAAGGCATAAAGCAAAATGAAGTCCCAGAGTCAAGAACGAGATTTCGTTGGGAAGAGAGTTCGTCAAAAGTTCGGACATTCGTCGGAAGTTCTACCGGAATTGACCGAGAAGTCCAGGAGCTTACCAAAGAAGCTCGCCGGAACTCGCCAAGAAGATCGTTGTGAAATCCAGGAGCTTGTCGGGAGTCCGCTAGAACATTATCGAGAGATCGTCGAAAATTCACCGAAAGAAACCTAGACTTACGGACTTATTTAGCTTAGTAAATGTCTAAAAATTTGTAGTTAGCTCATAATTGGGTAGGAATTGGGCCAACTCAATTAGAGTCAATTGAGCCCAAGTTTTGGTTGTGTTAGGCCAAGTGAAAGGCCCAAACAGCGACCAAACAGGTGAAACCGCCCAGTGTCAGGGTGTCAGGCGGTGGTACCACCCAATGTCAATGTCAGACTGGCAGGTGGTGGTACCGCCCAGTACTGGCGGTGATACCGCCCAGTACCCCGAAGACCTTGGATGAGACATTTTTAGGCTCCAAGTTTGAATCAACTTGAGGCCTATAAATACCCCTCTCATCCCTGGTTAAAAAACACAAGTACAAAGAACTTAAAAGTGAGAAAACGCTGTAGAAATTACTTGAGAGATCTCCTCCTCTAGCTTAAACATAGAATTATGTTTAGAGAGGAGTGTGTGCTTATAAAAGGTTATCTCCTAAACTTGTGAAAAGGTGAAGAGGGGTGTAAAAAGGTAGTTGGTCTTTGCCCATTAAAGGAAGACCGTTAGTGGATGTCGGTGGCCTCGACGGAAGAGGAATCGGGAGTAGATTTAGGTCATGACGATCGAACCACTATAATTCGGTTTGTATTTCTGTTTTGCTATTTACCTTAATTGCAAACAGCCTTACTTGCTTTACATCCACTACACTCTTCCGTATGCTTTCAAGTTAACATCTTCCAAAACGGGTTTAATCGCAACGAATTTTTTGAACCGATGTAATTTTATCCGCTGCACTAATTTACCACCTTCTTAGTGCTGGCTCATTCTTAACAATTGGTATAAGGGCCACATTATTTCTCATTTGGTTTAACACCCAAGAAAAATGGCTTTTTTCGACTTTCAAGAGGGCTTTTCTATTGTTTATCCTCTCATGTTCAATGGGACAGACTACACTTATTGAAAAACCCAAATAAGAGTTTTCTTTCTTTCGTTGAATCTCGATTTATGGAATATAGTCGAATTTGGTTTTCAAAAGTTTTCTACTCCAATGAACGAATGGAATGATTTGGAGAAGAAAACTTTTTCTTTAAATGCTAGAGCTATAAATGCTCTATTTTGTGCTTTGAGCAAAAATGAATTTAATCGAGTTTCTATTTGACGGCTTTCGATATTCGGCACACTCTTGAAACCACACACGAAGGCACTACTAGAGTAAAAGATTCGAAAGTTAATCTTTTGATGCATGATTTCGAGTTGTTTCATATGAAACCAAGCAAAACCATTGGAGACATGTACACCCGTTTTACGGATGTTATCAATGGTTTAAAAGCACTTGGTAAAAGTTTTTCGAATTTTGAACTTGTTAATAAAATCTTGAGATCCCTTCCAAAGAGTTGGGACCCTAAAATAACGGTCATTCAAGAGGCCAAGGACTTGAATGATTTCCCTCTTGAAGAACTTATTAGGTTGTTAATGACCAATGAGATGACTTGGAACGCTAATAAAGAGCTTGAGAATAACCTTCCAAAGAATAGAAAGGATTTAGGACTTAGACCAATTAAAGACCACTCGAGCAAAAGCTCAAGTGATGATGAACTTAAACTCCTCACTATGAAATTTAAAAAGTTCAAGAAAGAAGAACTAAAGAAAAAAAATAAACTTAAAAAGAACGTAACTACTTGCTATGAACGTAAGAAAAATGAAGCACTCTAGGGCAAATCAAGCTCATCCGAAGACGAGGAGAAAACCAACAAAGGCGAGGTGACAAACTACGCCTTAATGGCTTTCGACGACGAGGTAATCAAAATCCCCTTAGTTTACTTTGAAATTACTTGATGGTTTTCCTGAGTTGTTTTTAATTTAGTTTAGAAAAATTATATAAATTATTTTTTTGAAATAGCATATTTAATGATGTAATGAAAATGTTCAAAGTTTTAGGATCATGCTTATCTTTCTAGTAATTTTGAAAAAGATCATGACAATTGTATGTTTTATGATAATACAATAAAATGTTAGATATAAATCTAATGCTTGTACACCTAAAAGGATTAATTCTATGTATGTTTTAAAGAAACAATAATGAGTATCTTGATGATTTTCATATTACTTTTCGATGAAGATGCCTTATGAAACCATGCTTGATGTTTTAATGAAAATGCTAAGAGGTTTGATATCATGCTTAATGAGTTTATAGTTTGAAATTGTGCATGTTATACTTTTGAAAACTTGAAACCATGTTTTGGTATCATGCTTAAAGTAATGATGCATAATAATCATGCGTAACGAATTTATATTTTAAAATTATACATGATGATTCATGTGATTTATGGATTATCGATCTTTGCCCTAATAAAAGTTCTTTTTTATTTTAAACGTTGATGCTTATTTTTATTTGGTATAAAAATTTGGGTATGCTTATATGAAATCAATCATGTGATATTGAAACACGTAAATCACATAAGTTGAAACACGTAAAAAGAGGAAAGCTTTCTTCTTGAAAAATTACTTTTTCTATATCTTATCGATTTTCACTAAGAGATTGATAAAGTTATTTATACCATTTTGAATCTCTTGAAAGTGATTTTAATGATTTGTTGATTTAAATTTGGATGAGTTTCATCTAACCATAATTTTTATCTTGATTTCTCGATATTTATAACTTGAGATTTGCCCTATATGAATCGAGATCTTTTATCCTCGATGTTTTTTTTTTGCTATCTACTATCCAAATGAATCATGATTTATTGAAATTATAATTTTTATAATTTATAATGAATTAAGAAATATTATACATGAATCGAGATCCTTTATGTATTCTCTCATGACACCTTTTGCTATAGGAATGTCTTTATAATGATCTTGATTTCTCGATATTTGATATTTGAAATCTTTCTATAAATTAAGATCATTTTCTCCTTGTTTCTTTTTGCTATTCACTAAAAAAAGGAGACTTATCCTAACAAACCATGATATGCTACTTGGCATCTTGAAAATTTATGACTTGAGTTTTGTTATGCATTTCTTCCCTTCTTCGTTCTTGTTTACAATGAAAAAAAGGAGAAAGAAAATCACTAGCATCTCAAGAGATTGATAAATCAATTAATGTCATTTTGAATCTCTTATGATTTTGATGATTTGAATCTAAATGAAAATTTTCCAATGGAATCATGAACCTTCTCTTGATTTCTTAACTTGAGATTTTCTTTTATGAATCAAGATTTTTTACTCTTTATTTTTATATGATTCTTGCATTTTGCTTAAGAGAAAGTTTTCTATATGAATCATGTATTTTGGTATTCATATGATCTTATCTTTCATGATATGATTTTTATAATTTCTTGTATTCATGAAGTTTATCTTATCACCCAATTAATTTTTCTTGATATTCTTTATGTGATGATATAAAATTATACATAAAATACTCATGATATTATCTTGATGCATACAAATGAGAAGTTATGATCATGCATGGTAGGATGTAATATAATTTGACATTTTGATACCATCATGATTGAAATATTTATGATTTGGAATGATGCATGCAATATTTATGATTTTTTGATGAAATGATGTGAAAGTCATCAACTATCATTATCTGAAATGATACCTTATTTCAATATGCCATATTGAAATAAGATTGATACTTTATCTTTGTCATAGTTTAAAAATTGATATAAAAGGAAATGAATTGCACCATTCTTTTATTATTCCCTTCTATTTGATAATGACATAAGGGGAGCAAATTTTGCTAATTCATCAGCTAGCTTGCATGCTTCAAGAAGAAGCAAAAAGTTGCTAGTTTCCTCATCATAAAGAGAAGCAAAAAGCTTGCTCATCTCAAAAGATGCAAAAATTTTGTCAACTTTCATATGTGTAAAATTTGCTAGCTTGCATGTTCCAAAATTATATAAAACTTACTAAATTTGCTAGCTTGTAAATTGCATGGAGAAAGAATTGCTAGTGTGCACATCTAAAAAGAGAAAGATTTGCTAGCTTGCACAATTAAAGAAGATGCAAAAACATGCTAGAGAAGCAAAGATTGCTAACTTACATATTTCAAGAAGCAAAAGTTGCTTTCTTAAATATCTCAAATATTACTAGCTTACATATTCTAAAATGATACATTGCTATCTTGCTAGCTTGTTATCTTGTATTCTTTTTAAAAAAATTGCTAGCCTTCATACTTCAAAGAGAAGTAACACTTACTAAATTGCTAGCTTGCATGTTGTAAAATGATATAAAATTTGGCTAGCTTGCGTTTTGCAAAGGAAGCAAAATTCGCACTTCTCAGAAGAGAAGAAAGAACTTGCTATCTTGAACATCACCAAAAATTGCTAGCTTGTCTATCTTAAGAAGCAAAACATGTTAACTTGCACATCTAGCACAATTTACAAACTTGCAAAACTCAAAATATTGCTAGCTTGCATGATGATAAAACTTGAGATTATGTTTATTATGCAATGATTTAAAATTGCATATCTCAAATACTTGATAGTTGCACTTCTCCTATTTGTTGATGACAAAGGGGAAGACGTATGATGATGTTATATATGATTTTATGATGATATGTTGCTTGGATTTTTGAATTCAATAGTTCTATTAATATGACACATTGATAGGGGGAGTTAAGGTTAACTCTATCATCAATTGGTTATTATCATCAAAAAAGGGGAGATTGTTGAATCTCAGATTTTGATGATGAAACTAATTGATAGTGTTTATGATTTAATCTGTGTTTTAAGTAACACAGGAAGCTTCGATCAGGGAGAGATAAAGTAGGAAGAATCATGTTGGGCCGGAGAAGAACATGTCAGAAGATTGGACGTCGAGCCGAAGGATTAGTCGATATATCGACAAAAGGCTTCGGGCCATGGATTCAGGCATCGGGCCAAGAAGAGCGGATATTGCGCCAAGAAAATCGAATTTGTGGAGGTCAACTGGTTGTTTGGGCAATAGGCCACAAGAGAAGATGATGTGTTGAATAATCAGACGAGGTGTCGATGAACCAATAACATACCAGACAACATTTGATTAGCTTAGTAATAATTGTCTATATCGAAGTATGTTTTATTTGTATAGGATTAACTATGATAGCAATCAAGGTATAAAGCAAAATAAAGTCCTAAAGTCAAGAACGAGATTTCATTGGGAGTTCGAGAGTTCGTCGGAAGGTCTATCGGAATTGATCGAAAAGTCTAGGAGCTTGCCAAAGAAGCTCATCGGAACTCGCTAAGAAGATCGTCGGAAGTTCGCCGGAAGATCGTTAGAAGAAACCTAGACTTACGGACTTATTTAGGTTAGTAAATATCTGAAAATTTATAGTTAGTACATAATTGGGTTGGAATTGGGCCAACTCAATTAGGGGTAGTTGGCGCCAAGTTTGGGCTGTGTTGGGCCAAGTGAAAGGCCCAAACAATGACCAAATAGGTGAAACCGACTAGTGTTAGGGTGTCAAGTGGTGGTACCACCCAGTGTCAGTGTCAGACTGGTAGGCGGTGGTACCACCAGTACCCCGAAGACTCGGGATGAGACATTTTTAGGCTCAAAATTTAAATTAACTTGAGGCCTATAAATACCCCTCCAATCCCTAGTTAAAAAATAAAAGCATAAAGAACTTAAAAATGAGAAAATGCTGTAGAAATTACTTGAGAGATCCCCTCCTCTAGCTTAAACTTAGAATTCTATTTAGAGAGGAGTGTGTGCTTGTAAAAGGTTATTCCTAAACCTATGAAAAGGAAAAGAGGGGTGTAAAATGGTAGTTGGTCTTTGCCCATTCAAGGAAGACCGTTAGTGGATGCCGGTGGCCTCGACGGAAGAGGAATTGGGAGTGGATGTAGGTCACGACGACCGAACCACTATAATTTGGTTTGCATTTCTGTTTTACTATTTACCTTAACTACAAACCGTTGGAAAATCTTGGGGGCGACATTACATGCGCAGTAGAAAAATAAGAAAAGAAAACCCCCAATTTCCCAAAAGAATATTCGTCATCGTGCGAAGATTGGTGCGTAAAAATCTACGAAATAAACTACG
>LVTN01000954.1:80777-107630 GCA_001649415.1 Musa itinerans | reverse complement strand
AGGCATTGCGATGAGTAGAGGTTCGGATATAAGATATCTGCTGGAGCCCTTGTCTTATTGAATATCCAATATCCCCTTGAATTATTGGATCCCATGGACGAGATCAAATAAGAGCCCATGAGAGATTATTGGATAGAGATCCACTAATCTAAAAAGGCTTGGGTAATTGGATGCAGATCCAATACCCACTAGGGGAGGATCCATTAGGGTTTGACATGGGACCTCTATAAATAGGAGGGATTTAGAGCCTCATAGGCTAGAGCCTTTGCTTGCCTCTCATATTCTCCTCCCTCTCTCCACCTCAGAGCAGGCCTGGAGTTTTGAGGAGCATCATCGTAGCCCTACTGTGTGGATCACCGCTAGAGAGGAGGACGCTTGACCTCCTTCACCCTCTCCTAAAGATCTGCAAAGAAATAGGCATATACAATCTCCCTAGGTAACACAATCTATTCTATACGCAATTTGTTTCACGGATTTTTTGCGCACCAATCTTCACACGACGACGAACATCTCTTTGGGAATAGGGGATTTTGTTTTCTTGTTCTTCCACTGCGTATGTGATGTCGCCCCCAAGATTTCCCAACATCTACCCAATAATATCTTATTAACTCTTATTGGATCTCATCCATAGGATCCAATAATTTAGAGGCTTATTAGATATCCAATAAGATAGGGGCTCTAACGGATATCTCATATCCGAACCTCTACTCGTCGCAACACCTACCATATATGTGTGACCCTCTAGGCCTAATATCTAGCTAATCGTGAGTTATACATATCAAAACTCCTTCTGGCTTAGTGAATTATTATCACCATGATAATTCACTTGACTCATCGACTACGAACGTACTAAGCCACTATGCCGCAGTCCCCAAACAATATAGGAGAATCCAATCCTTTGGACCTATCTGTCCTCAGTTACCATATACCTATAATCCCTTATCAATCTAATATCCCAGAGACCATATATCGGGCATGGTGTTTTCCGTCCCATATGGTTTCTCCTTGAGTCTCACTCTAATCGGACTCTCCTGGAGAATTCTTTCTTTCTCAATATGAATGACCTTAGTCCATATATCGGGCATGGTGTTTTCCGTCCCATATGGTTTCTCCTTGAGTCTCACTCTAATCGGACTCTCCTGGAGAATTCTTTCTTTCTCAATCTGAATGACCTTAGTTAAGGATTTGTTTGAGTAAGAATATATAGGATATTCCTCTCATGATACTGAGAGCAGATGATCCTCTATCGATACTCAATAGCCCTCATAAGATTGGCTGCCACTCCCAATAACCGGTTATACTATATTTGAAACTTCCAAACCTATAAGTCTGGTATCAAAGAGTGGAGTACTCATACAGGACATCCTTAGTGTCTCAAGTCTAAGGACCAGATACATTACTGGGACTATGGAATCGCTGTCTGACAATAAAGCATCATCAACCATCTAGTATTCCGTGAATGGATCAATCAGTGAACTCATTCTCCAATGAGCACCTACACTGTATCCTTACTGTCCCCACACGAGCAGCTATGAGACTAGCTACCTCCATCATATAGACGGGTATACAGCACACTAGTATATCTAGTTATCTCGATGTCCCTTTTGAGTAACCTATGACCAGGATTATTTAGGGTCTGTGTTTAAAGGTGAATCAATCTCATTATCGTGATCTCATCACGATCCAATTCTTATTGCACAGATCCATGGACATCACAATATATATATATATGCATATATGTAACAAGTAATATAAAGTGATAAAATACCAAAATATAATAAGCAAAAAAGAATGCGTGTCATGTCACACGTGTCATCACTCACGTGATTGGCTTACAGGACACCTATGACTAGCAATCTCCCACTTGACCTAAAGCCAATCATCTATGTATCTGATCCCCATTAGACCCCTGTGACGCTCAAAGATAATATGAGACAACGACTTTGTCAGTGGATCTACGATGTTATCTTCGGATTGAACTCTTTCCACTACTACATCTTCTCCAGCCACGATCTCTCTAATAAGTTGGAACCTCCTCAAAACACTTCTGATGAGACCTAGATTCCCTCATTTGAGCAATCGCCTCGTTGTTGTCGTAATATAAGGGAATCGGCTCCTCATTGTCTCACACGACTCCCAAAATATGTGATGAACTTCTTCATCCAGACTCCCTCATTTGCTGCCTCTACTATAGTAATGTACTCTACCTCTATGGTCTAGTCAACAGTAGTATCTTGCTTGGAACTCTTCCAGCATACTGCTCCTCTATTCAGGGTGTACACATACCCAGAATTCTACTTACTATCACTGACATTAGATTTGAAACTCAAGTCTATGTAGCCTTTAACCTTGAGGCTACTACCTCCATATACTAGTAAAAGATCCTTAGTCTTTCTCAAGTATTTAAGGATACACTTTACTACTTTCCAATACTCCAAGCCTGGATCTGCTTGATACCTTCTTGTGACACTCAGAGCATGTGCTATATCAGGCCTAGTACATAGCATGACATACATGATAGACCCTATTGCTGAGACATAGGGTATCCTATCCATGTTCGCCCTTTCTTTATGAGTCTTTGGGGACATACTCCTAGAAAGCAATATCCCATATCTCATCCGTATGAGACCTCTCTTGGAATTTTTCATATCAAACCTTTTGACAATGGTGTCTATATACTTGGATTGGGACAGACCAAGTATCATCTTGGATCTATCTCTATAGATTTGAATCCCCAAGATATATGATACTTTCCCTATGTCTTTCATGGAGAAGAATTTAGATAACCAAGTCTTTACTGCAGATAGCATTCCTACATCATTCCCAATGATTAGGATGTCATCCATATATAACACCAAGAAGATGATAATGCTCCCACTTACCTTTCTGTACATACAAAGCTCATCTTTGTTCTTAACGAAGTTATAAGATCTAATTGCCTCATCAAATCTTATGTTCCAACTTTGAGAAGTTTACTTTAGTCTATAAATAAACCTAAGCAACCTACACACCTTATCTGGGTAGTCCTTGGACACGAATCCCTCAAGCTGTATCATATACACTTCCTCCTCAAGGTTGCCATTGAGGAATACGATTTTCACATCCATCTACCAGATCTCATAATCATAGTGTGCTGCAATAGCCAATAGAATTAAGATGGATTTTAGCATGGCTATGGGTGAGAAGGTTTCGTCATAGTCAACACCTTTCCTTTGACGATACCCTTTAGCCACTAGCCTTGCTTTATAGGTCTCTACCTTTCAATCTACTCCGATCTTCTTCTTGAAGATCCACTTGTAACCAATGGGTACAATACCCTCGGGTGCATCAATTAGGTTCCAAACCTTGTTGGAGTATATGTAATCGATCTCAGAATTTATGGCTTCTTACTACTTCCCAAAGTATATACTCATAATAGCATCCTCGTAGGTCTGAGGATCAATATTCTCAACATCCTCTCCTCTAATATATCCCATATATCTCTCAGGAGGATGAGATACTCTGTCAGACTTACGTAAAGTCGAAACTTGTGTGCTATGTACATAAACAGACTCAGGCTGTGGAATGGTGCTTGAGCTAGGTTCTCTAACCTCGCTCAACTCTATCATTCTCTCACTGTCTCCGCCAAGAATATGTTCCTTCTCAAGGAATATCACTCTCTTGGCTACAAAGACCTTTTGGTCCTCGGGATGATAGAAATAATACTCATAAGTTTCCTTGAGGTATCCCACGAACTTGCACCGCTCTGTCATCGATTCCAACTTATCGGGGTTATGCCTTTTGACGTGGGCAGGGCAGCTCTAAATTTTAACAACTTTAAGATTTGGCTTCTTCTCTTTCCATATCTTATATGGAGTAGACACCACCGACTTAGTTGAAATTCTGTTCAGAAGGTAAGCTGCAGTCTCTAGGTCGTATCCCCAAAATGAGATGGGGAGGTCGATGAAACTCATCATGGACCGCACCATGTCTAACAGTGTGTGATTCATCTTTTCAGATGCCCCATTGAGTTGGGGTGTATAAGGAGGTGTCCACTGGGATAGAATCCCAGGGTCCTTGAAGAATTGGGTGAACTCTATACTTAAGTGCTCACCTCCTCGATCTAATCGAAGAGTCTTGATACTCTTTTTAATCTGATTCTCCACTTCATTCTTATACTCCATGAATTTCTTGAAGGCCTCAAACTTGTACTTCATCAAGTACACATATTCATATCTTGAGAAATTATTTGTAAAAGTAATAAAGTATGAGTAATCACTTATGACATAAGTTGATATGAGACCATATACATCACTATGTATGAGTTCGAGCAACTCAATAACTCTCTCTCCAGTTCCACTAACAGGAGAGTTGGTCAGTTTTCTATGAAGGCAAAACTCGCAAGTTGCATATGACTTATACTTGAACGGATTTAGATATCCATCCTTTAGCAACTTTTGAATTCTTCCCTCATGGATGTGACTTAGCCTATAATGCCATAAGTATGCACTGTTCACCTCATCTCATTTCCTCTTGGATGCACTTACATTCATGATATATGAAGCAGTGTATAGCATAAATAAACCATCATGCAAAGATCCTTATACTAATCTTCTAGGCTTTGTTAGAATTTACAATAAATTACAGATATGATAATCACTACTGGTATCCAATACCATGCACTATCACAAAAATTTGACAAATAAAGAATGATCATGAATGTACCTAAAGCTTCTCCAAGCTTCTATTTCGCCCTCTCTGCAATGTACTTTTTGTAGTTTCTCTTCCAATGCCCATCTTTGCCATAGTGGAAGCACTGGCTTTTGTCCTTTGTTTGGTCTTTCTTAGCAATCTTTGCTTTACTCGATCTGCCCTTGCTCTTCCCTTCTTAAGGAACTTTTCTGCCTTCCTTTTCTTTCTGGTCTCATCGGCATAGAGAGCTAGCTTCTCTTTCTTGATAATGCTCTCTACTTCCCTCAACATATTGAGGAGCTCAAGGAGAGTCACCTCAAGCTTGTTCATATTAAAATTCATTATGAACTAAGAAAAGAAATATGGTAGAAACTGAAGTACAACGTCTACATATAATTTATCCTCTAGGACCATTCCTAGACCTGTGAGTTTATTGATCCACTCAATGATCTTAAGGGCATAGTTCTGAACCAATGTCCCCTCAGTTATCCTGGCACGAAAGAGACTCTTGGATATCTCATATCATTGAATCCTTCCCTGTTCCTTAAATAATTTTCGGAGATGCAGGAGAATGAATCTGACACCCATCTTTTCATGTTGTCTTTGTAACTCAGGAGTCATGAAGCCTAACATGTAACACTGAGTAAGAGTAGAGTCATCTATGTACTTCACGTAGCCAGCGATCTCATCCTTGCTTGCCTCTTCCTCGAGCGTAAGTATCATTGTATTAAGGACATATGCGATTTTTTCCACCGTGAGAACGATTCTTAGGTTGCGAAGCCAATCGGTGTAATTTGGACCAATGAGATGGTTGACATCAAGTATGTCATGTAAGGGAATTGAATGCGACATATTTATGAAAATAAAGATGTAGCAGAAATAAATAACATGCAGATTTTATAAAAAAATAAACAATTAAGATAAGAACTTCTATCTTAATCTACTCCCACTATTTTCTCGCGAATCATGCAACTCCCTCTATATATGAATTGGAGATCCCCGGTAGATCTCTAGTGGGGAACGAGATCCAATCGGCATCTTAACGTAACCTCGAGTGACTCGACCAATTACGCTAAGCTAGTAAATGTAGGTAACTCTTGCCAATCATAACTTCTTGTGATTCCTGTCTTGTTCGGCCACCGAACCACCATGGCCTCAAGTGACTCAACCAACCATGGTGTTTGGTTAAGTCATCACCATCGTTACAAGATGAGTCTGATTCGATAATATGTCCTCGAGTGACTCAACTAAGTATACCATGTCCTCAGGTCACCGGTGACATCTCTATGTCATAAGCAAGATAGCGAATCACGAAATAGGTGAGCCTCGAGTGACTCAACCAACTCAACCTACGTCGGGAATCAGTCCCTACCTATAACGATGGAATGCCACGTGGGTCAATTTGATTGCCTCATGTTTACCGACTTAATATTATAAAGAGAGGAGATTTTGATTTAGTCTCCTAATATGACGTGTCACACACATACATATTTAATATATGTTTACATCGCATGCAAATATATATACATATCTAGTAGGTGTACAAGTAATCACACATCACATGAGTAATGACACTAGATAATCATGGACCACACCCTAATGTGATTAAGCCCGATCAAGTGGGTCTAATCACTCACATCAAGATCTATGTGTGTGGTGGTGTATCTCTATGCCATATGATCATCCATCTCGTCATCATCGGTTTCGTTGGCATCTCGACGCATCTTCATACGTCACGATCATCCATCTCAACCTCGTGGGTCCTGCTATCGCTTCTACGCTCCCGCTACACTTCCTCGTGTAATTACAATTTAATCACAAGCACGCAGACCTGACAATAAACGAGAAATAAATTAGAGGCTCACAGGCCCCAATAGTAATAATCATAAGTACACATATCACACGGTCCATGATCATTCGTCCATATCCCATACAACACATATACACATCCTCATCATGTAAGACTACTAGATAATAACAATAATAATCAATTAATTATTTTAATTAATTAATATTTTTTAAAATTAGGGACATGTAGGAAATTTTCTAAATTATAAGGGGTATTTTCATAATTTGGATAAAAGGATAAAATTAGAATTTCTCAAATTCACAAGAGCAAAACTATCTTTTTGCCCAAAACCCTAACCCTCCCCATCTCCTACTGCTTTTTGCAACCACTGCCACCCTACCGGTGGCAGCCCTCTATGGCGGGGGGCGGAGGCGTCGCCCCTACCCGCGAGCGGCTCTACTCGCAGGTAGGCGCCTCTATTGGGGCTCGCGCATGGGCCCAACGATGGCAGGCGCCGCTTGCGCCCGATGGCATTGTTCTCGTGCGTAGGCTACCTGCGCGGCACCTCTGCCCGCAAGCGCAGCGCCCGTAGGCACCGCTGGCACGTTGGGCTGGCGCCCTTGCGGGTTGTTTCCCTCGCAAGCGTAGCATTGCCCCTTGCCGAAGTAGTGCTTGCAGGCGCCGCCCCTTACAGTGCAGTGCCTGCCCCTACGGGCAACACTACTGGCGGCCTACTACAAGCAGGCCATCGGCCGCCGGTAGCCAGCAACCATCCGCTTGCACGTAGATGACCAAGGTTGCAAGCAGCCTTTGGCCACTTTTGTTTGGGCAGCAAGGGCAGCAATAGTTGCTGCCCTTTCTCACCTTTGGCGTCAATGATCTTGACGACAAAATTATTCCTAAAACACAACATACACAGTTCAAAACCAATCTATCACACAAACTACCTATCTCTAATCGCACTATTGGGAAATCTAGGGACGACATTACATGCATAGCAGAAGAACAAAAAATAAAAATCCTAAATTTCTCAAAAGGTGTTCATTGTCGTGCAAAGGTGCTTAAAAAACCCACAACATAGAAAATCATGTGTGAGAAAAATATGTTACATAGGGAGATCGTATATCCTTGAATTCCTACATATCTGTAGGAGTGGATGAAGGAGGTCAAGCGTCCTCTCTAGCGGTGATCCACACAGCAGGGCTAGGACAATGCTCCTCAAATCTCCAGGCCTGCTATCTGAGGAGGAGAAGAGGAGAGAAGGGCTACAAAGAAGCCTCAACCTATGGGCCTTTAGTTCCCTTCTATTTATAAAGGCCCCTAGTTAACCCTAATGGATCATACTTTATTGGATATTGAATCTCCATCCAATTACCCAAGCCTCTTAGATTAATGGGTCTTTGCCCAATAATCTATTATTAGCTCTTATTGGATCTCATATATAGGATTCAATAATTTAGGGGTTTATTAGATATCCAATAAGATAGGGGCTCCAGCGGATATCTCATATCCGAATCTCTACTCGTTGCAACACCTACTATATGTGTGTGACCCTCTAGGCCCAATATCGGGCTGGCCGTGAGTTATACCTATTAGAACTTCTTCTAGCTTAGTGAATTATTATCTTCATAATAATCACTCGACTCATCGAATACGGACGTACTAGGCCACTACGCTGTAGTTTGCAAACGATACAGGGGAATCCAATCCTTTGGACCTATTTGTCCTCGATTACTATAGACCTATAGTCTCTCATCCATCTAATATCCCAGAGATTATATACTGGGCATAGTGCTATCAGGCCCAAATGGTTTCTCCTCGAGTCTCATTCTAATTGGATTCTCTCGGAAAACTCTTTCTCTCTCAATCTGAATGACCTTGGCCAATGATTTATGTAAGCAAGAATACATAGGATATTCCTTTTATGATACTGAAAACGGATGATCATCTATCGACACTCAATAGCTCTCGTAAAATTGGTTGCCACTCCCAATAACCAAATGTACTAGATTTGGAACTTTCAAACCTATAAGTTCGGTATCAAAGAGTGGAGTACTCATACAGGATATCCTTAGTGTCTCAAGTCTAAGGACCAGATACACTATTGGGACTACGGAATCACTATCTAACAATAAGGCATTATCAACCATTTAGTATTTCGTAAGCGAATCAATCAGTAAACTCATTCTCTAATGAGCACTTGCATTATATCCTTATTGTCCCCACACAATCAGCTATGAGACTAGCTGCCTCCATTATATGGATGGGTATACAACACACCAGTCTATCCGGTTAGTCTGATATCCCTTTCAAGTAACCTATGACTAGGATTATTTAAGATATGTGTTTAAAGGTAAATCAGTCTCATTATCATGATCTCATCACGATCTGATTCACATTGCATAGATACATGGACATCACAATATATATATATATATGTATATATGTAACAAGTAATATAAAGTGATAAAATGTCAAAATATAATAAGAAAAAAAGATTGTGTGTCATGTCACATGTGTCATCACTCACGTGATTGGCTTGCAGGGCACATATGACTAGTAGTACTGCCCAATGTCAGTGCTACAGGCGGTGGTACCGCCTAGCACTAGTGGTGGTATTGTTAGTACCCGGAAGACCCGGGATGAGACTAATTTTAGCTCCAAGTTTGAATCCATTTGGAGCCTATAAATACCCCTCTCATCCTTGGTTAACATATATAAGCATAAAGAACTTAAAAGTGGGAAAATATTGTAGTAATCACTTGAGAAATCTCCTCCTCTAGTTCTAAAGTTTATAATTCTGTTTAGGGAGGAGTGAGTGCTTGTAAAAGGTTGTCTCCTAAACTTGTGAAAAGAGAAAAGGGGTATAAAAGAGTATTTGATCTTCGCCCATTGAAAGAAGATCGATAGTGGAAGCCGGTGGCCTCGAGTGAAGAGAAATCGAGAGTAGATATAGGTTACGACGACTGAACCACTATAAAAATCTTGTTTGCATTTCTATTTTGCTCTTTACTTTCATTGCAAACTGCTTTGCTTTTACTATGCTTCTGTACGCTTTCAAGTTTAACATATTTTCGAAACGATTTTATCGAACAAGATTTTTGACTCGACGTCCAATCTTCTTATATGTTCCACTCTTGCCCAACATGATTCTTCTTGTTTTAATTGTTCTCACTAATTGAAGCTTCCTATGTCACTCAAAATGCTGATCAGATCATAAATATATGGTTCTTAGACTTAAGATACCAAAGATGTCCTATATTAGTACTCAACTCTTTGATACCGGACTTATATGTTTAGAAGTTCCAGATCTAGTACAATCGGGTATTGGGCGTGACAGCCAACCTTACGAGGGCTATTGAGTGTTGATAGAGGATCATCCACTTTTGGTATCATAAGAGGAATATATTGTATATTTTTGCTCAGATAAATCCTTGGCCAAGGTCGTTCGGATTGAGAGAGAAAGAGTTCTTTAGGAGAATCCGATTAGAGTGAGACTCGATCAGAAACCATATGGGCCTGACAACACCATGCTTGGTATACGATTTATGGGATATTAGATGGATGAGGGACTATAGGTACATGGTAACTGAGAATAGATAGGTCCAAAGGATTGGATTCCCTTATATCATCTGGGGACTATAACGTAATGGCCTAGTACGTCCGTAGTCGATGAGTCGAGTGAATTATTATGGAGATAATAATTTATTGAGCCAAAAGAAGTTCTGATATGTATAACTCACGGCTAGCTCGATATTAGGCCTAGAGAGTCATACACATATGGTAGGCGTTACGATAAGTAGAGGTTCAAATATGAGATATCCGTTGAAGCCTCTATCTTATTGGATATCCAATAAGCCCATGAATTATTGGATCCTATAGATAAGATCCAATAAGAGCTAATAAGAGATTATTGGGTAGAGACCCATTAGTCTAAGAGGTTTGGGTAATTGGATGGAGATCTAGTACCCAATAGGGCAGGATCCATTAGAGTTAAGTTAACTATGGGCCTCTATAAATAAGAGGGAACTAAAGACCCATAGGCAAGGGCTTCCTGGTTGCCACATCCTATTCTCCTCTCCACTTCTCCTCCTCAGATAGCAGGCATGGATATTTGAGGAGCGTCATCGTAGTCGTACTGTGTGGATCACCACTAGAGAGGAGGACGTTTGACCTCCTTCATCCTCTCCTACAGATCTACAATGATTCAAGGATATACGATCTCCCTAGGTAAAACACATCTATCTTACACGTGGATTTAAGTTTCGTGGGTTTTTTGTGCACCAATCTTCGCATGACGACGAACACCTTTTTGAGAAATTTGAAGTTTTTATTTTATGTTCTTTCGCTGCGCATGTGATATTGCCCCTAGATTTCTATACAGCTCTCACCCATCCAGACATCTCATTTGTAGTCAATAAATCATCACAATTCATGCATCGCCATCTACTACGCATTGGTTTATGGTCAAACGAATTTTGCGGTATTTTAAAGGGACCCTCAATCATGGCCTCTTTCTTTGCAAACACGCCCCATTTCATCTCTATGCCTTTATTGATGCTGATTGAGCAAGGAACTTTGATGATAAAACATCCACGTCATGGTATATTGTCTTCTTTAGAGCCAATTCAATTAGTTGGAGTTCTAAAAAGTAAAAGACAATCGCATGGTCCACAAATGAAGCTGAATACCGAGCCATCGCCACTACTGTTGTTGAACTCAATTGGGTCACAAATCTGCTTAAGGAACTCAACGTCAACTCCACTATTATTCATATAATATATTGTGATAATGTTGAAGCTACCTACTTATGCGTCAATTCAGTGTTTCATTCATGCATAAAACACATTGCCATCGATTTCTACTTCGTGCAAGATCAAATTATCAAACATCAACTACGTGTCTCTCACGTGTATACGACTGATCAACTAGGAGACTCACTCACGAAGAGTCTCGCCCATAAACTATTTTCATTACATTGGTCCAAGATCGACATCCTTGTGGGAGCATGATAGCAGATAAGATTTTTCTAACTGCATGAGAAAATCACGTTGATCAGTTGAGAAAAATCCTCTCTTCTAACTTGTTCAACTAATTCAAATATGCTTTGTCATTACATTTCACTTATCAGTTTCATGATTCCTTCCCCAACTTATATTATCCATTAATCATGTCGGAGATTAGGACAAATCTGCTACTCCAATGCTAACATCGATCATAGTAGAAAATGTAGAAGCAGCAGCAGCAGCTCCTTCTTTGCCATAACAGTGAACCTGTGAAACCATCAACCTTCGGCAAGACATTGTTGAGGAGCCAATCTGCTGTCAACCAAAGCAAAACTTGCTTCCAATCTTATGGCTTCACCTCAACCCCAACATGGGTAATGGCCCCACTCCCACTGGAGAAGCATGCATGTGATAAGCTGACAACACCATTCCTGTCGGCGGCCACCGCCCTCCCTGACCTCCCTTTCTCGTCCCCGTGATCCTCCTCCTTTGTCCTACTTACCCCTCCCACTGTATAATTATTGGGAGGCATGTTCTCAAGGCGCCAACGTTGCAATCTAGCAGGCACATTACCCTTGCATTGGCGGTAGTCATGAAACCATGGTGTCTTCTTCTTCTGCTAATAGGCCTGTCATGGACACAGGCGAGTGGTCATGACTACCGTGATGCATTGGCCAAATCTATACTGTTCTTTGAAGGCCAGAGGTCTGGGAAGCTCCCGCCGGAGCAGCGAGCCCAGTGGCGCGGAGACTCGGCGTTGTCCGATGGCTCCGAGGCCGGGGTCGATCTCACCGGAGGCTACTACGACGCCGGCGATAACGTCAAGTTTGGCTTCCCTATGGCCTTCACCACCACAATGCTGTCATGGAGCGTCGTCGAGTTCGGCGAACTGATGCCGGCCGAGGAGCTCCAGAACGCGGCGGTGGCCATCCGATGGGCCACGGATTACCTGCTGAAGACCGTCTCCCACCCCGGCCTTGTCTTCGTTCAGGTCACAACTCGCTGCCACGATTTCGATGGCGTTGGCTGTATAGCACACAACACCAGTAAACTCTAGTATGTTGTGCACTCAGGTGGGGAATCCTGTGAGCGACCATAGCTGCTGGGAGCGGCCGGAGGACATGGACACGGCGAGGACGGTGTACAGCGTGAGCGCGGAGAGGCCGGGGTCCGAGGTGGCGGCTGAGACGGCGGCCGCATTGGCGGCGGCGTCGATGTTGTTCCGCGACGACGATCCAGACTACTCCAGGGAGCTGTTGGAGAACGCCGTTAGGGCGTTCGAGTTCGCAGACACTTATAAGGGAGCTTACAGTGATGATCCCGGGCTCAAAGCTGGAGTTTGCCCCTTCTACTGTGACTTCGATGGGTATCAGGCAAGTCAATCTTCTCTCTTCATTCATCTCCTTAGATTTCTACCTGCAAAGGATGGCTTTAGGATTGACAAGAGAATTGGTAAGAAGAAGCATACTGTGTTGATTTCAGTGTAAAATAGGAAAACTTTTCTCATAAAAATAAACCAAAAAAAGAGAAAAAGTTGGAATAGAAACAGAACATTAGATGAGTGTTTTTGTATGATCCATTAAATTCATGTGAAGGGCTGTTCAAGGGGTGTTGGATCCAAGCTTGGTCCAATCTACATGATCAAAGTGCCTCCTTGAGGACCGCATGAATAAGATAGTTTGTCTCTTTGAAGATCTGCTGGTTGTTTCCACACAAAACTCTTATATTTACCAATGTCATTGGAATTGCATGTCCAATTTATATTTCTGATTTTGTTAGCATGTGGTGTTGCTAAGAAGCAGATCAGGTTGAGTTTTCTTTAATTTCTATGGTCCATCAATGTAAACAGAGCATCGTGTGTGCAACATAAAACACTATTTCAATCACAAGGACCACATAATCATCATGAGCTACCAACCACAGTACCACAAGATTTATTGATCGATTGGATCCTCCACCGATGTTCATTAATGCCAAATATTGTGTGGTGTGCAGCCTCCTGTCTTCAGATGGCCCTCTCCGATCAACAAGGATTATGGCATCTGCATGTCCTTGGTCTCAGTCTCTAATGATAGTCAAAATAAGAAATCCCAAATTTTAGTCCTCCACACATAATCATAGGCATTCTTTAACCTTCAAGTAATACAATGTCTTAATTTTGTTGTCTTATCACAGTGGTAGAGTATTATCAGTGTCTGGGATTCTTTCATAGGTATTTACAGGTATCATGACAATTGTACTTTGTAGTTTTAATTTTTGAGAGACATTAGATGAGTCGAATTATATATATTAAATCACATTACAATCAGAATACCTTCAACATAGTGATGATTGAGATTTCCACCGTCTATGATTTGATGGGATGTGTCATGTCATGTGTACAGTATGTCACACATGCAAAAAAAGAAAAAGAGAGCCAGATAGTCCTTTCCACCCTAGATTACTGTAGAATTTATTGTGCCACCTCCACAAGATCCAGGGAAGACAAATCCATGTTTTGCATCTAAATGATCCTCTGAGCACTATTCGAGACTCTGTTGAACATGCAGACAGGAGGGTCAAGAATAAGGTGGCACACCTGTCAGCTGAAACAGCAGACTGTAGAGGATAAAAAGTTGCAGTATAATGGTGGCAATATATCTGTTTCCTGTCCTTACATTTCAATTTACACAGACCAAACCTTCCTTTCAGATAACAGTGAACCTTTGCCTTCATGCCTAAGCCTAAATTTCTTTCATCTACTGTGGTTTTCATTTGGTCAGGATGAGTTACTATGGGGAGCAGCATGGCTAAGAAGAGCCTCACAGAATGACTTCTTCCTCAGCTACATCCAAAACAATGGTAAAACTCTTGGAGCAGATGACAACATCAATGAGTTTGGGTGGGACAACAAGCATGCCGGCCTCAATGTCTTGGTCTCCAAGGTTAACTAGTGTGTCATGTCAGTAAAGCTCACTGCACATCTACCTCCGGGGAGCTTCTTGATCTCATTCATTCACATGGCTGATGCCTGCAGGAGTTCATAGAAGGACAAGTGCTGTCTCTGGAGTCCTATAAGGAGTTTGCCGACAGCTTTATGTGCACACTCATACCGGAGTCCTCTTCCTCACACATCCAATACACCCCTGGTGGGCTGCTCTACAAGCCCGGAGGCAGCAACATGCAGCATGTCACCTCCATTTCCTTCCTGCTTCTAACCTACGCCAAGTACCTCTCTAAGTCATCACAGACTGTGAACTGTGGTAGCATTCAGGTTGGCCCAGCCTCCCTTCAGCTTCAAGCCAAGAAGCAGGTACGGTGGCTGATCTAATGGTCGATATCGATCGATAACCAAATCATTTTTAGACATTAAGATGAATATTATTGTTGTCAGATCGACTACATTTTAGGGGATAATCCTATGAAGATGTCGTACATGGTTGGATATGGGGATCGATATCCGGAAAGGATTCACCACAGGGCTTCTTCGCTGCCATCAGTCTCAAGCCACCCTCAGTTCATCGCATGCAAGGATGGATCAGATTACTACAAGTCCCCCGACCCTAACCCTAATCCTCAAATCGGAGCAGTGGTCGGTGGCCCCGGCGACGACGACATTTACGAGGATGATCGTGCCGATTTCCGCAAATCCGAGCCGACCACCTACATCAATGCTCCATTAGTTGGAGCCTTGGCCTATTTTGTGGCAAACCCTGATGCTGGCCTTGTTCTCACGTAGGCATGCATGAAGAACTCAAATGTACATAAAAGAAAAGAAGAAGAGGAAAACAAAAAAAGGAAGAGGACGGTGTTACTGAGATCTGATGTGACACCCACCCATAGCACAGGATCATGTTTGTGTTCCTAATCAAACAGTGAGGATAGTTTACATACATACAAATCAGAAGTTTTCTTGAGGGACATATTTTCTTTTCTTATTTTTCTATACATGGAGTGAGTGTATTACAATTCATAGTTATATTAATCATGCTGTTGTCCTGTTTGTTTTTATTTCTTTCACCATCATAATGACTCCAATTAATGTCAAGTGTCTCTTAAAACCATGAATTGCTGAAGTCTTCTCTGTAATTATATGCAATTTGGCAATCCATTTGAAGAATGGTAGTTAATATAATTCTTTCTCCATGAGAATTTTTTGCATCATAGAGTACAATTGTTGTAACAGAGACAATACTATAGCTATTTTCGATAGTATATCTAATAATCACTGAAACAAGCAAACACTCCAACTTGAAGTAATCACTGAAATAGATTCATGTCCATCTATCTTAGAAAAAGGAGTTCTGGTTGTGAATGACACCAGAACAACTTCCAGTTCGCCCATTTGCTTCAGAGCAGATGTCAACTCGGTTTAGGTGAGCTGCAAGATACAAAAATTGTTGGCCAGATTGGGTGATGATGAGATCCACCATACAAGCATGAGAAAGAAGAGTTCGGATTGGGCAAATGATGAAGCACGAGAACATTTCTTTCACAAGTTTGTAAGAAGAGAGTAGAATGAACATTCCTTCTCTTCTATGATGTTGCTTCTCTTGTGCTTAAAATAAAGTAGCAGAAGGCATCATTGAAATCAAGGAAAAAAACTATGATGATCATCATAATTAATTTTAATGAAAATTAAGGGCATAAACAATCATCATTAGACAAACTCTTGGTCAGGAAAATATCCTATTGACTTACTAAGCTTGATATCGGAAGTCAAATCACATATTAAGCAAGAAATAATAAGAACAGGGTGTCCATGATAGAACAGTCTTTTGGCTGCAAGTTTGTTTCCTCTTTGGCTCTTGAGATGCCTAAAAGTACATGCGACTGACCACCAACATATGCTTCACACTTTCGATACCAAGTCATGTAATAAATTTGTCCATCCAGTTTGATGTGCAAATGATGTGTTAGCAAGAACATAAATAATGGGTTGAGGCTACCAATAACCATATTTTGTGTCTTGGAGAAGAATTTACATCATTAAATTTCTCCTCATCACCTTTTGAGAGCTGAATTCAGCTCACACATTTTATATTGCTATGATTCCTTTTGATTCAAGATCATGATGAAAAACCTTGATAAATGTCTAAAACTCAGTGGCAAATCATTTTGATGATGAAAAGTTTGAAACAGAGAGTTAGTCTTAACAGTTTGACTTTTTTCTTTTTTTATTTTGTCATGGAAACAAAGAATATGATTGTTCTAAATATACTACTAAATTATCTCCTAAAAACTAAAGATTCAATTCCCCTTTCACATAAGACATCCATGGAGACCAATATAAAGAAGATGGATCTAGTTTTGGATCATGTATATATTATTGTACCTTTATGTACAAAACTGGCTTATCATACTTTGTCAAGCTAAGCTCTCTTATATTCTTTTCTAAACAATCCTAGGCAATTTGGTCTTAGAACTGTACATTTCTTGAAATCTGCCCTGTTCCACTTGCACTAATGATCACTGGCAAAATATACGTGATGGTGATATTTTTGGTTTTGTTAGACTAGTTATTTTAGAAAACAGAAGAAACATGGGAAAGCTGAATTTTTGTTTTTCCTGTATTAAGTGGTTGAATGAACCATTGACATGAGGGAAAGCTTTATGTGAACTGATGAAGGAAATTTCCTAGCCTATGGAGTGTCGGTTAATGGAGAATTCTTGTTCATTTTCACAGACATGAAGGAGATGGCAGATCAAATGAAGGTGAAAGGTGGCTGGTGGTGGGCAAGAGCTGCCCACTCTCAGATATTTTAATAAACTAATCCATAATTGAAGAGAGCAGAGTGGAAGAAGATAAGGTGGTTTTCCACCTTTCTGTGGGACTCTGCCTGGTGCACTCCCATGCTGCTGCTTCTTCTCTGAAACCATCACCAGCTCATTAAATAACTCAGTCTGTCTAGTTTCTGAAAAGAAGGATGAGTGTGGAACACCAATCTCAGGAAGTATTCTGGCTTTGTCTTTACTCTGATGTAGCTGAAGAACATGCAGAATATTATGCAAGTGATAAGGTATAGGATGGCTTTGGAATTTTGTTGATGCATGCTACTTACTATAGGGAATCATATGATGAAATGTATGGTATTTAGATGATATATTTTGGATGCTTCACTGCTGAAGTTATAGCACAAGATGCCTCTTTCAAAGCCCAAGATGTTGTCATAATAATGATGATGGATATCTATCTGCTCTGTGCTTGGATCCTGTTCCAGCCATAAGATACAGTCCCCAGCTTTACTGTTGCATCCATATCAGCTTCTGAATAAGGAGCCATGCAGAACATGCAGCATGGAAGTATGTCACTGTCAAGATTTTTCTCTTTGTTTCATCAACTGAAGGCTCCAATTCACCAGAAAAAAATGTATTTATCAGTTTGAAATTATTACTGAATTGAGTACAAAACTTGTTCGCAGATAGATTATATCTGGTCTAAGGTTATAATTCTTGGGAGATTTGTATCTTCTTTGCAAGAATGGATCAACATTTTTGGCAGACCTACTTGTAAAGGTGGAAGAGTGGAGATTGAAAAAGGTAATCTTTTAATTTATGAGACTTTAAAAGAACAACCAAATTCAACAATATTAATGCAAATTTAGAATAAGATATGGCCAAAACTTTTGATTGTGAAACATCAGCCTCTGCAAACTTCGAGACCAAAAGACAATATTGTTGCTGGAGGATCTCTCGAGAGCATCAATTCGAACGCCATCCCATTGCTTCCCTCTTCTCCTGCCACTCTAATTTGTAGCTCCATTCTCCTCCTCGCTGCGACACGCACTGATTTCAACTATTCCGCCGTCAGCTTCTCTCACGAGGCCTTCCATTTCCTCCTCGACCACCGTAGAAGAGAGGAGCGCGATGAAGATACTGTGCGACGTGTGCTGCAAGGAGGAGGCCTCGGCCTTCTGCTGCGCCGACGAGGCCGCCCTCTGCGAAGCCTGCGACCTGCGTGTGCACCCGGCGAACAAGCTGGCCGGTGAGCACCGCCGCCTCTCGCTCTCCGCCCAGTCCCACCCGGTCTGCGATATCTGCCAGGTTTGCCCTGGTTCCAAGACGCGATTTTGATCCCTTCCCTACCGACCGGTGTTGCGATTGGCAGAGGAAATCTTTTGATTTTTTTTTTTTTTTATGTTTATGAGAATCGTAGGAGAATCGAGGGTTCTTGTTCTGTCAAGAGGACCGGGCGATTCTTTGCAGGGATTGCGATACTTCTGTTCACAGCGCTAATCATCTCACAATGAAGCACAACAGGTTCATCCTCACCGGCGTCCGGCTCTCCGCCGCTCCCGTCTCCTCCTCCCCCTCCCCTGTTCCGGAGGCTACGGCGGCTAAAGCTGCGACAAAAACCATCATGACCATGAACAATCAAAATACGGCATTGGTTGCAGATGTTTCCTCCCCCATGACTTTCACCAGCAGCAGCACGACCACGGTCACCAGCAACATCTCGGAGTACCTCATCAAGATGTGCCCGGGCTGGCGCGTCGACGACCTGCTGGTCGACGACGAAGGTTTCTCCTAGGTCTGTCGCCATGCAACTGCCTTTTGCCACCTGGACTCCAAGCAGTTCCGCGTCAATCCACCACAAAAATTGCATCTTTTTCGCTCGAAGAAGATAAAAATCGGATTTTTATGGCGCAGGCGGACGGGCTGCTGCGATTCGTGGAGACGGATCTGGACAGCGGCCGCCCGGGAACAGTGTCGGAGAAGTATCCTATCTGGGCGCGCCACGCGCCGCAGTTCACTCCGCCGGGTTCCCCTCCCGGCGGCGCCGGCTACCGTGCATCGAACGCTGGCAAGGAGGTGTCTCTTATCTCCCATGAAGGGGTGAAAGCGGGGCGAGAGCTGTGGAGCGAAGACGCATTCATGGTGCCGCAGGTTTCCCCTACTTCGACTCTCAGCAAGAGACAAGGCACGCCCGTTGGTACCACTAACTTGTTAGTTCTTCCTTTTCTTTCCTCTCTTTGAGAGCTCGCTCAAACTCTAAACTGTTCACAGGCTTTGTCGCCTCTAAACTGTTTGTTGTCTGTTTCGCTCCCCTGCTGCATCTCTTCAATCTTTGCCCAAGAGCAGGCCTTCGATTTAAGCAAGAAAGAAACACTATAGGTGCCCATTCATGGCTTTCATTGTACTCCTCCAGAGTTGTACACTTCGATGATATGAACTTTACGTGACATTAACTTTGATTTAGTTCAATGATTCATGGGAACAGGATATGTGTGTGAAGTGAGAGTGCCCAAATCGCAAGCACAATTGTGGTCATTCACAAGGCACGCGCGATGAAGATACTGTGCGACGTGTGCTGCAAGGAGGAGGCCTCGGCCTTCTGCTGCGCCGACGAGGCCGCCCTCTGCGAAGCCTGCGACCTGCGTGTGCACCCGGCGAACAAGCTGGCCGGTGAGCACCGCCGCCTCTCGCTCTCCGCCCAGTCCCACCCGGTCTGCGATATCTGCCAGGTTTGCCCTGGTTCCAAGACGCGATTTTGATCCCTTCCCTACCGACCGGTGTTGCGATTGGCAGAGGAAATCTTTTGATTTTTTTTTTTTTTTATGTTTATGAGAATCGTAGGAGAATCGAGGGTTCTTGTTCTGTCAAGAGGACCGGGCGATTCTTTGCAGGGATTGCGATACTTCTGTTCACAGCGCTAATCATCTCACAATGAAGCACAACAGGTTCATCCTCACCGGCGTCCGGCTCTCCGCCGCTCCCGTCTCCTCCTCTCCCTCCCCTGTTCCGGAGGCTACGGCGGCTAAAGCTGCGACAAAAACCATCATGACCATGAACAATCAAAATACGGCATTGGTTGCAGATGTTTCCTCCCCCATGACTTTCACCAGCAGCAGCACGACCACGGTCACCAGCAACATCTCGGAGTACCTCATCAAGATGTGCCCGGGCTGGCGCGTCGACGACCTGCTGGTCGACGACGAAGGTTTCTCCTAGGTCTGTCGCCATGCAACTGCCTTTTGCCACCTGGACTCCAAGCAGTTCCGCGTCAATCCACCACAAAAATTGCATCTTTTTCGCTCGAAGAAGATAAAAATCGGATTTTTATGGCGCAGGCGGACGGGCTGCTGCGATTCGTGGAGACGGATCTGGACAGCGGCCGCCCGGGAACAGTGTCGGAGAAGTATCCTATCTGGGCGCGCCACGCGCCGCAGTTCACTCCGCCGGGTTCCCCTCCCGGCGGCGCCGGCTACCGTGCATCGAACGCTGGCAAGGAGGTGTCTCTTATCTCCCATGAAGGGGTGAAAGCGGGGCGAGAGCTGTGGAGCGAAGACGCATTCATGGTGCCGCAGGTTTCCCCTACTTCGACTCTCAGCAAGAGACAAGGCACGCCCGTTGGTACCACTAACTTGTTAGTTCTTCCTTTTCTTTCCTCTCTTTGAGAGCTCGCTCAAACTCTAAACTGTTCACAGGCTTTGTCGCCTCTAAACTGTTTGTTGTCTGTTTCGCTCCCCTGCTGCATCTCTTCAATCTTTGCCCAAGAGCAGGCCTTCGATTTAAGCAAGAAAGAAACACTATAGGTGCCCATTCATGGCTTTCATTGTACTCCTCCAGAGTTGTACACTTCGATGATATGAACTTTACGTGACATTAACTTTGATTTAGTTCAATGATTCATGGGAACAGGATATGTGTGTGAAGTGAGAGTGCCCAAATCGCAAGCACAATTGTGGTCATTCACAAGGCACGAAGGTCTTAAGTTTTACCAATGCTTTCATATATATATATATATATATATATATATATATATTCTGACTAGTTTTCATATTTCTATCCTAACTAAAAAATTGTAGGAAAAAAAATTAAAAAAATGGTATATTTATCCTTTGAATATTATGGTAATTTACTGTATTACTAATGATGTTTGCTTAGAAATTCTTTTGAAATCATAGAAAAAATAAAAAGTTATTGTTTGCCACGTTGTCATGAACGATCGTCGCGCACTCACAACAACTTTGTTCAACGAACCGTTCATCGTTTGTGTTTACATGTACAATTGCTTGGCAGCATGTTTTGGCTTAGTTTTATGTCCTTTTACTTGTAAAAATGTAAGTACGTTGCAGCGCTATAGTGCGACCGCTTACCAAACCGAGCAAAACAGTCCAAAACATCTTTATTTTCGTGTGCCACGGGCTGTTTTCTACAGCCTGCTACTGCATGTGAAACGTCAGTCATCTCAGCACCTGGAACTACCCGAATGGCACCATGGGGGATGGGGCTTCGGTATAGTGTCGGGCATTGAACAATCTTTCACAAGTTCACATGTTACCTTGACGGGAACTTGTTGTCGCGCTCGGCACCCGGTGAGTAGTTGTTTATAGACTTGTAGCTGTTCGTTCAACCTTCTAAAGTCCTTATTTTCCTCCTCTCCCTCTTTTATCTTGTGCACACAAGGTGCTCGCTGAATTGCTTGTAAAGCTTCCCCTTTTCACGAGACGTCAGGACTTGTCCGTCACTCATTCTTCGAACTAATCAACTTTCTCTTTTACAGGTCCTTCGGGACCTCTGAGAGGTTGTAAGTGGGCTGATCTTTGCGGACGCATATCGCAAGGGCAAGGCATGACTTAAGCAATGCAAGCTAAGTTCGCGTCTTTGCCGCAAGGGTGCCTCGCGACTTACGCAACGCAAGCTAAGTTTACGTCTTTGCTGTAAGGGTGTCTCACGACTTAGGCAATTCCAACTAAGTCTGTGACAACGTGGTAATCTATGTCAGTCTTTTTTGACGCGTGGTAATTGTTGAATCTCGAATTTTAATGATGAAGTCAATTATCATTTGTTTATCTAATCTATATGTTAAGATAAGTGTGCAGGATTAACTACGATGGCAATAAGACATACAGCAGGTGTTGAGCTGGAGTCAAGACCAAGATCATGTTGGGGGTTCGAGAGTTAGTCGGAAGTTCGGACGGTCATCGAAGGTTCTACGGGAACAATCCGAGAAGTCCAGGAGCTTGCTAAAGAAGTTCGTCAGAACTCGCTAAGAGGATCGTCGCAAGTCTAGGAGTTTGTCGGGAGTCCGCTAAAGCATCGCCGAGGGTTCGCCGGATGTTCGCCGGAAGCTCGCCGGAAGAAGCAATTGATGCACCGAAACACGATTTGCAGTATTAATGTCTTTATTATTATAGTTAGCATGAAGATTAAGTTAGGATTGGGAGGTGATCCCATTAACTTAATATGAGGCCAATTGGGCCCTTAACAGACCCAAACTGGGCCGAATGGATCAGCCCATTCGGACCCAAAATTCCTGGCTAGCGGTGGCACCGCCTAGGAGACTCGGTCTCCCAGGAGTTCTAGGTGATTGAACCGCCCCTGTCAAACGGTGGTACCGTTGGCAGTTATTATTGCCAGCGGTGGTACCGCCATTGCCAGGCGGTGGTATCGCCTGAGCTCGGTCCTCGAGCAAAGTCAAGCGGTGGTACCGGCCAGACTGAGCGGTAATACCGCTTAGTGACAGTTGACAGGCGGTAGTACCGCCCAGTTATGGCGGTGGTACCGCTAGGACCTTGGAAATCTGGGAGATAACACTTTTGAGCTCCAAATTCAAACTGATTGGGGCCTATATAAACCCCACCCATTCCTACATGAAAGGGCACCAAAAACTTGCTTTTATTTTGAGTATTTGAGAGCTTAAAAGTGTTGTAAAAGGCTAAAAGTTCTTCTCCCTCTTTCTTTCGAAGTGTTGATCATTCAAGAGATGAGTGAAAATCTGTAAGGGTTGTCTCCTAAGCCAATCAAAATGAGAAAAGCTATAAAAGAGTAATTGGCCTTTGCCTATTAAAAGAAGGCCTCTAGTGTATGTCGATGACCTCGTCGGAGGAGGAAGCCAAAAATGGATGTAGGTCAAGATTGACCGAACCACTCTAAATCTCGGTTTGCATTTACATTCTACTCTTTATCTTAACTGCAAACTGTCTCTGTTGATGACTTGGCACTTCTAACAAGGAAATTTAAAAAATTTATTAAAAGAAATAAATTTAAAAATGACACTAAAAATAAATTTGAACCAAAAAAGGACCAAGTTATTTGCTACGAATGCAAGAAGCTGGGACACTATAAAAGTGATTGTCCCCAAGCCAAGAAGAGAACACCAAAGAAGAAGGTGCTCAAAGCAACATGGGATGACTCAAGCGCATCCGAAAAAAAGGAGTCCAACACCGAGCAAGTTGCTCATTATGCACTCATGGCCATTGGAGAGGAGGTATCAAATTTAATTGATGCAGATTTATCTTTTGATGAATTGTTAAATGCTTTCTATGATTTATTTGATGAATGTAAAACAATTAGTAGAAAATATAAATTGTTAAAAAAGGAGCATGATATTCTTGTTAGTAATTTTGATAAATTAAAAATTAAACATAATGATTGTTTAGCTCCATATATGAAATACCATGATTTAGAAATTTTCCAAAATGAGAAGTTGCTACTCAAGACACCTTGAAGAAATTCGAGGTTGGTAGCATGTCTTTGAATATGATCCTTACAAATAAGGGTCATGTTCCTAAAAGAAGTGGAATCGGATTTATGAGAAGTCCTCACCAAAATCCAACCACCTTCATTAAAGGCCTTATCTTGCATGTTTCGCACCAAAACAAATGCAACTTTTGTTGCAAATATGGACATAGAACTTATCATTGTCCATTCAAGAAAGTTAGTCCAAACAAATTGATTTAGGTTCCAACAGGAACCATTAAGAATTCCATGCAACATGATAAACAATTTAGATTCATTTTTGAGACACCCAAAATTAAATAGGTACCTAAAAATCATCCTTTTTTGTAGAAACATATATCACCAAAAGCTAGGAGCAAGAGATAATATTTTACTTTTTGGGTGCTCAATATTTATGACCCGAGATCTAAAAAGACTCATAATGCTCTCTAGCTAAAATGATAGAAAAAGGATTAGTAGAATTAAAATTATCAATTACAAAGTGATACTGATACAATCCTGTTTGATCCCTTAGATTTTGAAACTCATGAATTCGCCTTCACACATCCTTTGGATTTCCGAATTCATCGGATACATTCCTTCTTCATCTTTCTTTTCGGATCCAACTATGTCTTATAATATCATGAACTTACATCTTTTTCAAATACGAATTCTTGTATGATATAAATCATGAACTAGCAAGGCTTACAAGCTTGCATAATGAGTCATAAACATGTTGAAAACTCTATGTGACATTTGAAGTAAAGTAAGTACTTCACAAGATCTATCATGAATGTACAAAATTTCTCATCTTGTGATGGAAACATAATTATGTAATTAAGGTTGGTTGCTCCACAAATAAAAACTCTCTTTAAATTAAAAACACCCACATCAGCCCACACAGCCCTGAAAGCAGTGCTCACTACCTGTAGGCGGTGGCACCGCCCAACTGACGGTAGAACCGCCGACTATCACAGGTGGCAAGCGGTTGCACCGCCCAACCAGTGGTGCCACCGCCTGCAACCTGCCCCTTTTAAACCCGAGCTAGGGCCGACGGTAGAACCGACCCCAACTCATTCTCTTCTCCTCCTTGCAGCTCTAAACTCTCCTCCAACTCCATTCCTCCCCTTTAGCTGCCCAAAAACTATCTATTTCTTGCAAGATCAAGAATCAATCCTTCATCCTCTTGAAGATCTCAACTAAGGTATTCTCTAAGAGGTCTTTCAATTTCTGTTTTGTATCATCTACTCTTGCTCATTATTTACCTTCCTAAAGAGTAGTATTTATGGGTTCTAGAAGATCATCTAGGGACAAAGGGAAGAGGAGATTAGAAGAAAACTATAATTCCACACTTTTTGATTCAAATCTACATGCCAAAAAATTTGCTTCCATAGAATTTAGAAATGTTCATAAGGGAAAGTATGTTGATTTAGATGAACTAAATGATTTAGAACCAATTCAATGGTTTACAAATCTAGATCTTCTCCCAATCCTACAAATAAGTGAACCCATCTACCCTAGACTTGTTAGGTTGTTTTATAACAATCTACACATAGATGAAGAAGAAAGGATGTCTACCTATCTTTTAGGACGTCATATATATATTACGGATAGGTCTATTTGTGACATCATAGGCATCATGGTAAAAGAAGGATGTTGTTATTTTAGAGGACAATGGGATAATGAAATAATTGGGACCACTTACGTTGATACCTTAAGAACAATTTTTGGCAATCCCAACTTAATAATACTTCCAAAAAGCTGTGAGCATTTACTACCATTAAGCACCAAAATACTTCATCACATCTTGATTAGTATCATTCTCCCGAAATAATACCATCATGATGAAGTAAGCCAAATGGAACTAGGTACCATATATTGGATCATGAAGGGATATAACAACTGTTTTGGTTACCTTATCTAACAAAACATGATAGATATATCTAAAAGGGACATGATGCTTCCATATGGTGGCTTAATCAGTAGAATACTCCATGCCTACGATATTGTCATTCAACCCGACGAAGAAGTTATAAAGCTAGATAGATTTAACATTATAAATAAAAATCTACTTTGACGGATGTGATGTATATTTAGAAATAGTATGTGGGTTAAAATGCCTAGAAGAACCGATCCCCCTTAACATGAACTAGAACCAGAAACACCAATCTTTAGGGGTAATCAATCTCCTCTAACTTGTCCCTTTGAGGAATCACATCCATTTGTGCAAGCTCATTCATCATCTATCAAAGACATAGGGATTCGGATGGATCGCTTTGACCAAAGACAAGATCGGCTCGAACATCGCCAAGATCAAATCCTATTTGAGCTATAGCAGATTCATCGATAGTTTGATACTTTATTTAAACATTTTAACCTTCCACCACTTGAATGAGCATATGTATGTATTTAGAAAATGTAGACATGATTCCTTCTTATCATGTTGTAAAACTATATTGTTATAAACTTTTTATGCTACTCACTTTAATCGCAATGCCACTTAATTTAATGATCGTAAGTTCTTGATATATTCAACTATTGGTATCTACAATTTGATATATTATTTGGTGAGCATTTACAGAGTTAGATGTTGATTGAACTTCGTTTTCAGATTTTTCTTATTCTTTGATCACTTAAATTCTGTGCTAAAAATTTTATACAAATTAGACATGATTGAATTTGACATAACATGTTTATTTTAAAGTTAAAAATTTTGTACCTTGGTGCTAAAAGTTTCCGTGATGAGCATGTTATACTCTCATTGTAATTTGAGAAGGTTCATTCATACATCGGATTCTTAATCTTTGAGTACTACAAAACACTAATAATTTTGCTTTATAATTGTGATTGAAAAACTATGGCAAAATATTATCCAAATGCATGAATTTATTAAATTTATTTTTTGGACTTTCTTGATTCTATGATCAATCACTTAATGCTGAAAATCTTATGATACGAATTTTA